>JASTWP010002775.1:0-36687 GCA_030770255.1 Temnothorax ravouxi
GTTAATCTCAAGAAATATTTAGTCCGATACGTTCAACTGAACATTTTAGTTAGTTAACTAAACATTAGTTAAATTAATTAATTAAAGAAACGAAATAAATTGTTGAAACAACTAATATTTAGTTAACTAACTAAAATGTTTAGTTGAACGTATCGAACTAAATATTTCTTGGAATTAACAATTTTTTTTCTCAGTGTATTTTTCGAGATACAAAGATTAAATTTTTTTCGAGGTATAATATTACCACTGTTTTTTTTCGAGGTTATAATATTACAAAGAATTATTTTAATCACAAAGAATTAAAGAGGTAACATTATAAAATAAAAATATTTAATTAAAATAAAATAAATAAATTTTTCTTGTAAAAAACTTGGCGCTGCTTTTTTAAGGTCAATCCAGAAAAACTTGCATAGGTGCATAAACATATACATAAAGAGATGGATAGGTAGGTCTATTTCCTTTTGCACATATATATGAACCAATCAATTTCTTACGCTTATGTTTATGCGCTATGCAAATTTGTCTGGATAAAGCGGGGAACACAGACTTTTGCATAACACATAATACGTAAGGTCCATACATATGTGGATAAGGAAATAGACCAATCAATTTTCTTATGCTTACGCATTATGCGTTGTGCAGAGGTGTGGGCTCCCCGCTTAAGAGCCTCCGCACAAGACTCTCGTATGATAGCGTATGATAACGTAACGTAGATCAACGCACAAGAAACGTATTCACGTATAACGCCGTAACCGATACGTTTCTTGTGCGTTGACCCACATTTCGTTACACTACATTGCTATAAAAAAGTCTTGTGCGGAGGCTCTAAACCTTAAAAAAGCAGCGCCAAGTTTTTTACAAGAAAAATTTATTTATTTTATTTTAATTAAATATTTTTATTTTATAATGTTACCTCTTTAATTCTTTGTGATTAAAATAATTCTTTGTAATATTATAACCTCGAAAAAAAACAGTGGTAATATTATACCTCGAAAAAATTTAATCTTTGTATCTCGAAAAATACACTGAGAAAAAAAATTGTTAATTCCAAGAAATATTTAGTTCGATACGTTCAACTAAACATTTTAGTTAGTTAACTAAATATTAGTTGTTTCAACAATTTATTTCGTTTCTTTAATTAATTAATTTAACTAATGTTTAGTTAACTAACTAAAATGTTCAGTTGAACGTATCGGACTAAATATTTCTTGAGATTAACACATTTTTTTCTCAGTGTATGTTCTCTCTGTAATTGGCGCTGTCATTTAAAAAGAGATATCATTTCTTTTTTGTGATTGTAATAATATTACTACTGTTTTTTTCGAGGTAACAACATACATATTTGAAAATAAAAATACTACTGCTTAGGTTTTTTCGAGATTTTTCGAGATACAAAGATTCTCAGTGTATATTCTCTCTGTAATTGGCGCTGTAATTTAAAAAGAAATATCAATTCTTTTTTGTATTTTGTAATAACATAATTTTTTTTATGTGTATCACTTGAGTTATAATTTTTTGGAAATAAAAATACTACTGCTTGGGTTTTTTCGAGATTTTTCGAGAAACAAAGATTACATCTACCACTTGTTACTTCGGTTTTTTCGAGGTAAAGATACTACTGCTTAGGTTTTTTCAAGATTTATCGAGATACAAAGATTACGTCTACCACTTGTTACTTCGGTTTTTTGAGGTAAATATACTACTGCTTATAGGTTTTTTCGAGATTTTTTGAAATGCAAAGATTACGTCTACTATTTGTTACTTAGATTTTTTTTAGGTATAATATTACCACTGTTTTTTTTCGAGGTAACAACACATATACACTACTACGCGTGTACTTGGCGCCTTTCTTTACCTTTTTTTTAAAAAAGGTAATTTTGTACAGATATCATGCCTTTTTTGTAGTATTACGCATTTTATAAACAGTATGTACAGGGTGTTTATTTCGATACAAAGATTACGTCTACCACTTGTTACTTCGGTTTTTTTTAGGTAAATATACTACTGCTTATAGGTTTTTTCGAGATTTTTTGAAATGCAAAGATTACGTCTACCACTTGTTACTTAGATTTTTTTGAGGTATATGTTATAACGTCGGAGCGTTAGGAGTATCTTAATAAAAAATTTTGACATTTCGACTTTGCGTCGCAATATCTCCGCTCGTAGAGCACGTAGCGGAAAATTATATAGGAGATACCTCCCCTATTTTAACCCCAACTATCGATCAAGCCTACTTAGAACTTGATCGCCGTTTACTCATTATCGAGATCTCAACATCTCGGGTACTCGCAACCCGTCGCGTCGCGTAAAAGAGTCACGGTGCGGTCTCGCTTCGCGTATACTTGGCGCGAGACACTACCGTGTCTCTTGACAAGAATTCTATGTGCTTTAGCTGCAGATTCTTTTTGAAAAAAGTAATGCAATAAAATTCCCCGCAAATACTCTTTATTTGGCACGAAATTCGACATGTTTAACGCAATGAAAAAATATGTTGTTTACACTTCGGAGGATTAACATATACCGTTATTTCGAGCCTAGTGGTGGAGGTTCACGATGAAGTTGGCTGTAGTATTGCCTAATTCAAAAAAGCTAAGATAACGCCATCTATCGGGAAACAGCGAGAACTTATTCAAGTCCCTAATAATACGTTATATTTGTTGTGCTCAACATTCATATAAATAAATTTATAGTTCTACATACAATACCTATTATTTTACCTATTATAATAAAATAAATTAGTACGGTATAGAATAGGATATAGGTAATCTGAACTACCTTCATATGCAGTGTTGCCAGATCTTTACAGGTTAGCTGTCGTATGCGTCCACCGCTATAAGAAATTGTGTACTTTGCGTAGCGATTGCTTCAAAACTAGATAAACAAGGGTCTTGTACTTTTGTAAGAATATTTTTACAAGTCTCTTTTGTTATCTCTTTGTTTTTCATCAAAATCGTATGAGTAGTTTGATCGCTACAATTACAAACGTGATATGGGAAGCTGTTTTCGTCCTACGATACATGTAAAAAGTGCTAAGTTTGACTTCCATTATTTCAACTTTGGTATAGTCAACTTTTTTCTACTTGCACGGTGTGTGTAGAGCGTGTTTACATTAATATGCTATTCAAATTTTAAAAGATTCCTATAAAAATGGATTCTGCGACACAACTACCTTAAGTCGATACTCGCATATCTCGAAGTTTTTTGTTGCCGCTTTTCCGCGATGCCATGGCCATGATGCCAATTGGTTCTCTCGCTGCGTTTACTTTATTTGCAGCTGTCATCGTATATTTTGACAGTTGTGTGTTTCAAGAAGT
Organism: Temnothorax ravouxi; assembly: GCA_030770255.1. Taxonomy (NCBI): domain Eukaryota; kingdom Metazoa; phylum Arthropoda; class Insecta; order Hymenoptera; family Formicidae; genus Temnothorax; species Temnothorax ravouxi. The sequence goes on from JASTWP010002775.1 coordinate 3,315, forward strand.
TAATAGTGTAATAGTAATAGCATAACGTTAAAGCTAAATAGCGCGCGCGAAGCGCGCGTCTGTGGTGTGTTGTAAAAAAGTGTACGTATAAGCAATAGCGCTAATAGTGGATTGTGTCCGTTGCGACGCACAAGTCCCGAGACTTTCGCAACGCGTGGGTCTCACTGTTTGCGCGTACACGAGAAGATGACCAATATTTACTTTTATCCTTCTTGAGGAGATTCACACTTTGCGAAACCGAAAAGAAATCGTAACGTATCGTGACGCAATAAAATCTAACTTATCCGTTAAATATCCGCTAAAATATTCGCGAATATATCCAGCGCACTTTTCTAAACATTATGAAATTTTAACTTTTTTAAAATATATATTAAATAATTAAATATAATGCTTTTAAATATTGTATAATTTTTTTAAGGTTTAAAACCGACTGCCCCAGAGCAGTAGTGTATCTAAAGAGAGAACCGCAGAAATGAGAGATTGTATAATATATAGAGCACAAGGATGTGTCGCGTGACTTTCAGCTCGACATGAGAGACGAAGGGAAATCCCTCGTTCGCGCAATCTACTATTATTGCACGCGACAGTACTACTCACACGGTTTAAATGAGAAAGACCATCTGCCTTACATGTTTACATAGATATATTTAGTCGGGCTATTGGTCGGCGTATGTACCTTAGCAATTTTCGAAAATGTTCTCCCCTTACTTTTTATACTTATTGCGACGCATGGTAAACACAAACCTGTTTTTGCAACAAGACTTTAACTTCTCACGAGAATTCTTTATATTCGCAAATTAAAGTCCAACTCCGGCTCTGCTCTCTGACTTTGAAATATTTTAAAAATTGCTAACTTTAATTGTCTCACTTGTATACTGTAATTTGTATACTGTATATACAGTATACTGTATATTGTATACTGTAATAGCTTCATTATGCGAATAGAATTCATCATACGCAATAAAAATTAAATCTATAAATTGAAAATTAATTTTATATGAAAAATTAAAATAGAATAAAAAAATAAACTGTTATATTCAAATGAAAAAAATTGGAATAATTTTCCGCTTGTGTGTAAAATCAATGAAGATAAACAAAAGTTAAGTATTAAGTTGAGTTAGACTTCAATATGCAGTTTAGAACTATGTACGAAAAATGGCTTCAGGATTAACATTTCATTTTCTGTCTTCTCCCATCTATAATAAGCTCGTTATATAATACACCAATTGCGCAATGCAGGTGAGGCTGCGCCCTTAAAATAAGCGCAGACAGTTATTGCATAAATCAGTGAGCGAGTGGTCCGCACCGCAATTCTTATGAAGTTCTTTTTGCACAGACATCCTGAAGTCTACAAGAATTCGAACACGCGAATTCTTATAGAATTAAATTCGATAGATCTTCGCAACTAATAATCGTAGAGTGATCATTGACATCTCATTTTAAAGCTTAAGAAGTCCCATTTATGATAAATTTAGCCCGAACCTTCTATTCCTTTCCGTTTAGATATAGTAGCGTTAAAAAGTTTAGCTAAATTTCTTAACGATGTAACGAAAATATGTCACACTTTGAACGTTTAGATCTTCGCAACTAATAATCGTAGAGTAATCATTGACATCTCATTTTAAAGCTTAAGAAGTCCCATTTATGATAAATCCAGCCCAAACTCTCTATTTCTTTCCGTTTAGATATAGTAGCGTTAGACAGTTTAGCTAAATTTCTTGTAGATGCAACGAAAACATGTCACATTTTGAACGTTTTTATCTTCGAAACTAATAATCGTAGAGTAATCATTGACATCTCAATTTAAAGCTTAAGAAGTCCCCTTTATGAAAAATCCAGACCGAACTCTCTATTTCTTTCCGTTTCGTTATAGTAGCGTTTTAAAGTTTCGCAAAATTTCTTGTAGATTCAACGAAAACATGTCTCACTTTGAACGTTTAGATCTTCGAAACTATTAATCGTAGACTAATAAATGACATCTCATTTTAAAGCTTAAGGAGTCCCTTTTATAAAAAAAGAATGGGTACAGTAACAACTGTGCCGCAAGCAACACGTAGAACTACGTCAACTGTCACTATTTCATGTTAAAGTATTCGTGATCAAGGGAGGCCAAGGCCCACACAGGGCTGTAACGCCAAGTTCATCATCAGTGACAGTTGACGTAGTTCTACGTGTTGCTTGCGGCACAGTTGTTACTGTGCCCATTCTTTTTTGATATTTATTTTCTTTTTTCATACATCAATCCGTTCCGAAGAAGACTATAAGTACAGTCGAAACGTTAACCGTGTGTATTGTTTGTTTAATAAATTGTTTCTATTTTAATCCAATATCTCTCTTTTAGCACTCGTGATTTGGCCATTTAAACATGCATAGCTAAAATTATAAACTTAATAAGAGTAAAAAGAATACTATAAATTACAATTTTTTCTCGATAGCTAATAGTTATTTAATTATTATTATGCATTTAAATATTAAATTTAAATATCATGCTATACTATGCTAAAGTTAATGTTTTTCTAATGTAGGACTTTTTTCAGATAAAAGAGCAAAACCAGGGCAAAAACAAGGTTTGCTATTTATACATTATCCTTACAAATTTTAATTTTTATGTTTATTAATATTTATTTAATTATATTTGCAATTTTTATATTTATATATAAATATATATATACATTTATATATATATATATATATATAAATTGTAAATATAATTAAATAAATATTTATAAATGTAACGTAGCGCATCGTCGATTTGACAACTCGAGACTTGGCAGTCTGCGAGGCTGGCCCTTCTTCTTCTTCTTTCCTGGTTATTGGCACATGCGTTCCTTTTCGGATGTTGCGTCGGCCATTATACAATTCTACGATATGTCGGCTCAAATAATGGTATTGGTGCAATTATGCTATATTTCAGACTCGATATATTAAGAAATAACAATGCAGACAGTAACAGTCGCAATACTTCAAAAAAATTTCCGTCCGGACAAAACACGTCCGAACACGTTAAAACGTGTCGTCCGCGAAACACGTCCGAACTCGTTGCTTGCCCACTCGAGACTCGCGAGGCTGGCCCGGCTGGCCGGCCGGCTGGCGAGGCACGGAGACGCGATACCCGAAATGCGTGGCATCGTGCAGCATCGTGGCAACGTCGCATAGCCGGCGCGTGCCGCAGCATATGGATGTAGCACGGACACGAACCACCAAATACCGACAATATCGAAAAGTGAATGTATATGTATAGCACGGACATGAACCAACTTCATCGACAATATCGAAAAGTGGATGTGACTCGTAGTTCCAATTCCTGAAAGTGGATGTGTGGCGCTACTGTACGGCCTAGCAAAAGCGTCCCAAGAAAATCGCCGTCATTGCGCCTCTCATCCTTCTCTCTGGCGTTACCCATCAGAAATTTTCGTGGACATGACTACGTAGTTCAATGTGCACGTTTTGTGCACATAGAGGCGCTCGTGGACGGGGACCACCTAAAACGCGGCCGTGACCACTCTCATTCTTCTCTCTGGTATATGCAACATATTTGTGAGTGGGCCCATACAAGCCCATCTGAAGGTGCGATTTCACGATGACGCTCGACGCTCGATTCGAGCGTCAAATCTGGTCACGTGATAGATTCAGAGAGCCGCGAAATATAACCTAATCACTGGATTGGCTGAAATAAGCGTCGACCGTCAAAGCTAAACACAGTTTAGCTTTTTGACGCTCGAATCCAGCGTCGAGCGTCATCGTGAAATCGCACCTTGAGAGGAATTATAGAGAGGGGGAGAAAGTATTTTAAGTGTAGGACATTTGTTAAAATGTGGAAAACTTTTAAATAACGAAAACGATCCAAACGTCAAAGTCGTCGCATTTTGCATGCAAACATCGCAAGCACAATTTTAACTTTGGTCACCTTTTTCCACGCTTTCAATTTATCTATTTTTTCCTTTTGACCGAAATAATTTGTCAGATATACAACACGGTCGTTTTCCTTTGGAAAAGTGTGAAACGTCAAATTTAAGTTTTTATCCGATCTGCTGTCACAATTTTTTATGGCACAATAAACCTTATACGTTCGGCTCAAATGAGAAGGCAACGTAACATGCTCCATGTTTTGATTAAATAAAATCACAATAAATTAAGACATTCAATAAATTGCTAGTGTACGGTTATAATAGTTGCACATCTTGCCACCAGATGTCATAGTGCCTGATGTTGGAACCCAATCGTCAAATGGCGTCGCGTCATCCGTCATCCTTTCCATCTTTATCGTTTCGATGCTCGATTGTCGGTTCGGCGTAAACGGGGCAAACGGGGTTAGGTTAGGGTTAGAGTCTCGAGGACAAGCAACGAGTTCGGACGTGTTTCGCGGACGACACGTTTTAACGTTTTCCGACGTGTTTTGTCCGTACGGAAATTTTTTGAAGTATTGCGACTTGCGACTTACTGTCTGCATTGTGATTTCCTAATATACTTAGATCGAGTCTGAAATACAGCATAATTGCACCAATACCATAATACGCAGAATCATATACGAATTGAATAATTACTACGTTATTTACGTGAGCGTTACTTCTGTAGTAACTTACGATATATCACTCGTTTACGCGGAGTAAATTATCGTAAGTTACTACAAAATCCCGTTTACGCGAAGGAATTATCGTAAGTTACTACAGAAGTAGCGCTCGCGTAAACGTAGTAAATGGCCGTTACTATCCGATCGGAACTTAAGTGCCATTAAACGGAAGAAGAAGAAGAAGAAGGGGTTAGAATTTGATGCGTGTGAAATTTCGCGATTACTCCGAATTAAAGAAAGCGCGACAAGTGCGAGGGTAACGATCGCGAGTACGACTTTCGAGAGCCGTCGGCTGTATCGCGAAAAATGAGCCGCAGAAGAGTACACGAGGAAGATGATGGCTATGGTACGCGAGGTTAGGTTCAAAGTTATCGCCGTCCTCCTGACGCCGCGATTCACCGATTATTTGTGATGTTCAAGTAGAAAGCTGCATTGATATGAATGAACGTCTCTTATTTTTATATCGTCTTTTTTAAAATCCAATTCAAGTTCAATTACTTGACGATGTCTGTACTTTTTATTTCTGAATTTCTGACACATGTAGTAAGCGTGCACGTTTACACACATACACACAGGGGCCGCAGGGGTAAGTGATCCGCGCAGTTCCTTGGGCTTAACGAACCTACGGCATTACCGAGTTCAATACACCGCGGACATAAACACACAGTTACTCGGACATTCATACATATACACACACAGTGTCATATAGCCCAAAAGTGGGGTTGAAGGCACTATAAAATCCCTCACCCGAGGAATATAACCCTAAAAAAAAACACAAAGGTATATATACACACCTTTTTCAGAAGTACAGAAAGCAAAAAAAGTCTTTAGTATTAGATTTTTAGTCTATCATGTAAGATACATATATTTTTTAAATATATCTTTATTATATGTATAATCTAAAAAATATGGAAAATATAAAATTGGAAAAAAGTGTTAAAAAAGTAATACTTTTTAGTTGAAATAATATTTAAATGATGTTTAAATATTATAAACTTAAATTTAAATATTATAAATTTGCACCTGGCTAACGTTTGACATACATTTAATTAAATTACAAATTGTTAACATATGTACATAATGTTGATAGATCATATTTTTATTATATATTATATATTTTCTTATAAAAATCTTTATCAATGCAGTGCTTGTACAAATAAACCTTTATACTTATTACATTTATAAAATTAAATAAATGTGTATTCTTTTCTTAGATCGAGTATATAAGAAACGCAGGAGGGCTTCGGAGAATCAAGAGATTGAAGATCGTCTTGAATCTCTCATCTTCCGCGTTGGAGAGAGGTCAACGTCATCTCTGGAAAGCAACTTGAAAGGTTTGGCTTCCGTATTGGAAGCCGACCTGGGTTTATTTCATAGCAAGATTATTCGGATTTTAACGGACTGCGCTATTAAGATGCCAGAAAAATGCACAATTTACACCACTCTCGTCGGGCTATTGAACGTGAAAAATTACAGTTTTGGTGGAGAATTTGTTGATCATATGGTGAAAAATTTCAAGGATTCTTTAAAAGCGTGCAAATGGGATGTGGCTAGGTATTCTCTTAGGTTTCTAGCTGATTTGGTGAATTGCCATGTTTTATCATGCAGATCGTTGATGCAGTTGTTTGACAATATGCTGGATGCTGCAAACGAGGATGGAGTACCGCAAGTGAGACGTGATTGGTATGTGAGAAACCTTTATCTATATGGAGTTTGTTGTATGAATTATGTAAATTAAAATTTAATAATTACATGTAATAATTTACAGGTATGTTTATGCCGTTCTATCGACGCTGTCGTGGGTTGGCAGAGAGTTATATGAGAAAAAGGAACAAGAATTAGACCATCTACTGGTTACGATAGAGATATTTTTGAATAAACGAAGCAAGAAACATCAGCCAGCGTTGAGAGTATGGTCGAGTGACACGCCTCTTCCGCAGGAAGAATATTTAGATTGTTTGTGGGCGCAAGTTTGCAAACTGAGGCAGGATAATTGGGCCGAGAAGCATATTCCACGCCCCTATATGGCATTTGATTCGAATCTGTGTGGAGCGTTGCAACATCATTTACCACTTTTGATACCGCCTCCACACCATGAATCTTATTCCTATCCGTTGCCCACCGTCGTCTTTCGTATGTTCGATTATACGGATTGTCCTGCTGAAGGGCCATTATTGCCAGGAAGTCACGCCATTGAGCGATTCCTGATAGAAGAGCACTTACGACAGATCATCAATAATTATTATTTTGAAAGAAAAAATTGGTAATATATACTTATATATAGAGAAAAAAATTATAACTGTTGCTATCGATATTCCAAATTACATGTAATAATAATTATTATTTTTATTTCACAGTGCTGCACAACTACTGAACTTCCCGTTCAAAGCCAAAATCCCTTTAGACTATTGTATTGTTGAAGTGATATTCGGTGAATTGTTTAGACTGCCCACTCCAAAACATTTAGAGATCAGTTATGGGTCAATTTTGATAGAACTCTGCAAATTGCAGCCTTCAACCATGCCACAGGTATTAACAATATAAATTACACGTTCGAAAATGTAATACTGTATTGTTATTTATATAATTATAGTGAAGTACGATAGAAATAACATTTAAATTGTATTACTATGTAGGTACTAGCGCAAGCCACAGAGATTCTGTTTCGTCGTATAGACAGTATGGCGGCTACTGCCTTCGATCGTTTTGTCTGGTGGTTTGCGTACCATTTAAGCAATTTCCAATTCCGTTGGTCGTGGGAAGATTGGGATTCTTGCTTGCAACGTGATGTAGAACATCCAAGACCAAAATTTATACGAGAGGTCTTGCTTAAAGTTTTGAGGTCAGTATTTTGTATAAGTCTGTTTTTTACTCTGTGTGTGTGTGTGCGTGTGTACATATATTTAAATAGATTAATCTATCTCCAATTATTAAAATAAGAAAATGAAATAACGTACAAAACTTTCACATTTTTAGATTGTCATATTATCAAAAGATTCGGAATATGATGTCAGACTCGTACGTAGACTTGATTCCAGCAGTTCCCGAGCCCGTCTACAAATATTCATCTGAAGGTGCCAGTAAGTATATAGTGTAATAGAACTTTAATATTACTGCTTTGTGACTTAACGAGATATATGTGCTATAACTTTGTTTTGATATTTTAATATAGAGGATGTAATATCTATTATTTTTAACCACGATTAAGTATGAGTAAAAACTTTTTTTATTTGAATCATTAATATAAGACATAACAAAGCTATTGAACAAAAAATATTCATAACATTGTTAATATGTAACAGTATTAATACATTATCAAACTATTTCAGGTTCACTTCCTGGTACATCAGCAGCACATGAATTGGTGGTTTCTATAAGACGTAAATGCACGCCGGAAGAAGCATTAAATGTATTAAATACATTACCTGATCCCAGAGAAAACGGAGAGACGAATAATTACAATCCGTTAAAAATCGAAGTCTTTGTACAAACTTTACTGAACCTTGGTTCGAAAAGTTTCAGTCATAGTTTTGCGGCTATAGTAAAGTTTCATTATGTTTTCAAGGTAAATGATCGTTACAATTTGCTGTACAATTTGGATGCATATATACATGCGTGCTCTTCACATTATGAATATTTTTCGAACTCTTCAGGTGCTTGCTGAAACGGAAGAAGCGCAGATATGTATATTAAGAAACATGTACGCATTGTGGAAGAATCATTACCAAATGATGGTAGTGCTAACAGACAAGTTTTTAAAAACTGGTATTATTGAATGTAGCGCCATCGCCAACTGGATATTTTCCAAAGAGATGGCATCTGAGTTTACAAAGTTCGTTTTACTGCTGTTTTACATCTTGATAAAATATTTAATTTATTCATTTTATTTTAAAATATCAAAACAATTCCCGGTACATGTTGGAGAGAATAGTAACATAAGAAATTTTCACTTCCAGATTATATATTTGGGAAATACTGCACTTGACAATACGTAAAATGAACAGGCATGTGACGAAATTGAGTACGGAATTGACGGAGGCGAGGGAGAAACTGAGAAGAGCGGAAAGTAGGTCAGGTTCCTCTTCGGACGAGGAGGATACTAATAAAGAGAGAAATAGGGAGAGACCATCGGAGGATGTGGTAGAACGAATGGAGGAAAAGTTGGAAGCTGCGCAAGCAGATCAGAAAAATTTATTCCTCATTATATTCCAGGTATAAAAAAGCATATCACTTGTGTTAAAAGTAAATCCACGAATGTCATTTTTTTTCTTGATACGAAAGAATTTCTAAAATTGTTTTATGTAAGACTTTTATATATGACAATATATTAATTTCTTCTTTTTTAGCGTTTTATAATGATCCTGTCGGAACATTTAGTGCGCTGCGACACAGATGGAATTGACTATAACACGCATTGGTATAAATGGGCTGTAGGAAGATTGCAACAAGTTTTCTTATCTGTGAGTTATAAATTGATTAGTATTATGTAATAATATTCAATACTTATGCGGAAAAACAAATAAAAAAATACATATATAATTTTATTAATTTTTGTCTGTCGTAATTGGAGGACGTTTATTCTACTTTACAGCATCAAGAACAAGTACAAAAGTATTCTTCGACGCTGAAAACTTTACTTTTCACTCCAGACTTGGATCCTCATATTTTGGACGTGTTTCATCAATTTGTTTCTCTACGAGCATAAAATAAGATATACATATATAAATAATGTATTTATATCAGAGTACATTTATAAGCTAGTAAGTTAGCTGCATCAAAGTACATTTGAGTTAACAAGTTAAGTTACAATAAAGTACATTTTTAGAGTTTTTATTTGTGTCATCTCTCATCTGATACTGTCCTCGTCCTGACACTGCCAATTTTTAAGAGTTAAAATTTTGCGGACCTTGAAAACTTTGGAATTTTAAAATACTTTTAAATTATATCGATATTTCGACGCGTCGAGAGAATCGCAGTCGTTTCATATCGAACATTAATATGTCGAATTCTTCTTTCAAGTCCGATGAATACCGAGTCGGTGCTAAAATATCATAGTTTTTGTCACGTGTTCTAAACCGTTTTTATGTCAATCGTGGGATTCGTAGAAAGAATGACTGGAACCTTGTGAAGGAAACGCAGGGTAAACGAAAACTGCAAGAACGACTTTCGAGAGAGAACCACATTTCAATTTCGTCTACGTGTGAATCAATCCTACATTATATGCGCACTGTGCACACAGAGGGAGAGGGAATTTAAATGACCCTGGGGGGGGGGAGTGGAGCGTCGGCGCGGAGCAAGGGTAGGACATAGATAGATTGCTGCAGCACTGCAGCAATATTGCATGCAATATTGCAAGCTTGCCGTGCAAGATTGCTGCAATATATCGTGCTGTTAGGGTCAATACTAAGCACCAGTATTAGTTCTGTGTAGTATTAATCACTACCTATAATATTTATCACTACCAGTATTTTCCCAGTATTTCCCAAATAAATATTGGCAGTATTAAATCACTGAGATTTTAAGTATTTAGTCAGTAATACTTTTCTGTAAGGGATGTTCAGCTATCGCACATGTAACTTGAATTTCAGATGAAATCGTTATTTCCCAAATGTTTAAAACATTACAGACGTGTTTCCCAAATAATTTCACGTTGATTTAAAAAGAAGAAAATTGGTTTTAAAATTATGTTTGCTAACTATACGCTCAATTAATTTTTATTAATTATAAAAATAAACTATTATTTCCTAAACTATGAAAATATATTCCTAAACTTGCCTAAACAATTCCCAAATTATTTAAATAATCAATAATAAGAAATATCATATTTGTCTGCTAAGTATATCGAGGCAAATTTATAAGATCCTGGAAGTAGATTTCTATCAAGTGCAAAGTACGCAAAGATGTCGAATCACCTAGGCGACAAATAAACAAAGGGGTTATTGTAGTTTGTAGTCGCCGTCGAATATTAATCTCCTTGCGCGTGCACATCGTTTATCCTCGATATGTCCGGTGACATCGCGGAAAGCCTTCTCGCGCAATATTACGGAATTTTCGAGGGTCCAAAAGTTGAAAAATTTCCATCGATCCAGGAATGCGTGGGCAGCGTAGGTGACTCGGATAAACTGATCGGCGAGCAATCGACCGTGGAAACGAACGACGATGACACATCTAGGGAAACGGGGGTGCAGGTGTGAATTTCAATATGATTCTGACATTTATTCTTTATAAATAACAGTGAAGTAAACAATACAATTGATTGTTTGTGATAAACAGGAGTAATATAGATATCGCACTTTTCGATTTTAATAATTGAAATATTATTACTGCTGCTGTATATGGCATTATACCGCGTATAATCCCTGGCGGAAATATTTCTACAAAATTTAAAAAAAAATAAAAATGTGCTACAAAAAACTATAAAATATAATTGCCAGAATCTATTAAAATCTACATAAATTTGAGAAGTGCTACAGAATTCTACATAAAAATGCTAGAATTGGAACACTTTTGTAAATTTATGTATTTTTTTATTGGATCTTGATCTATAAATTAGTCGGTAAAACTACGTCAAACTACAACTAATACTGATATTCTACACATTTCTATGTCTATTTGAGTACAGTAGACTACAAAGAAATACTACCCTGGTAAAAATAATTTTACAAATTTTTATGAATAACTACAACTTTTTGGATATACTATGAACAAAATAAAAAATAAAATTTACTTCTCTCGTTGAACATTATTTTATTGCTGAAAATCTTGATTACGTGCAAGCTTAATTAAATACATTTATATTGTACTTAGAAAATTTGCTTACCACCGCTGGATTTGAACCTGAAACCCCTGGCTCTTGAGTCAGTCACCTTCCGCACTGTGCTACAACATTGATTGATGAAGGCGTTTCCTATTGTCTATATATGTTACACTTATTGTTAGCAGACGTACGGAAGGTGTTAGTTCTTAATAAAGTCGGTTTATTATACAAGGTGTCTCAGGACCTCACCGACAAACTTTGAGGAATGATAGGTCACACAAAGGGGATCATTTTTTGTTAAGGAACATATGGTCGCTGACGCGTCCATCGAAAATCAGCCGATTTCAATCAAATTGTTTTGGCATCAAGTTGCTTCTTTCTAAGTTACTTGTGTTCAAAACTCTAAAAATGTTGTCTAAAATTAAGAGACTATCACCATATAGTATACAAATAGTCATGTTCAATTTTAAAATGTCATGAACCAATTGCATAGCCGTATTAGCGTCTTAAGATATAACTTAAGACTGTCTTGAAATAACATCCAACTATGAATAACGGCCATAGTCTCTTAACTTAGACAAAATTTTTAGAGTTATATTGCTACAACTTGATCTATAAATTACGAGACAAAACTACGTCAAACTACTACTATTAACTACTCCCGGGAAAAAATATTCATATCTGACGATATATGAACATACATAAATGAGATATGAACATATATGAACATATATAAATGAGATATGAACAGATATAAGTTTTACATGCCCATATATAGAGCATATATAATCATATATGGTTATTTATCGCCATATATCATCAGATCGTACATTATACATGACACAAGATCTGATCATATAAGTTCATATATGGTCAGACATATTATTGTGTAGTCAGATATGACACTATACATAATCGTATCTGGCCTCACATGGTCGTATATAAAGAATGTTCGGCCATGTATTATCAGATATAATTATATGTGGCCATACATAACTGGATACGGCACTGTATATGATCATATATGACAAGACGCGATGCTGTATATGATTGTATATGTTCATATACGGCCAGAAATAATATGAAACTGATCAGATTTGTCTATATATGACCAGATTTGGATATAATGATATAAAATGTCCGAGAAAAATATTCATATCTGACAGTATATGAACATATATAAATGAGATATGAACAGATATAAGTTTTATATACCCATATATAGAGCATATATAATCATATATGGTTATCTATCGCCATATATGATCAGATCGTACATTATACACAAGATCTGATCATATAAGTTCATATATGGTCAGACATTAATCTTTTTTAATTGACATATTAATTTTTATTGAATATTTTCGTAAACAGTGAAATTTTACCTGTAATAATTCGTGAAAAAAACTATTATATAATATATAGAGAAAAGTACCCGATTATGAGATACCATATCTATTTTGTGTGATTGCCGGAAGTCTATGGGCGGAATTGAAAAATATAGTAGGTCATTTTGAAGGGAATTTAATAAGCTTTAAGATGCTGAAATGTAAAATTTAATTTAAATATTGATTTTGCTGAAAATTAGAAAAATGTGAAAAATGAGCTTTTGGCAAAATCGCAAAAGTGTGCTCCTAATATGAGAGACCCCGGGAAATCGCTAATAAAGTGCAAAATACATGATATTGCAATTAAAAAACTTTAATTAAAGTTTTTGAAAAACAAATGTAATGAAGAAGCATATTTGCAACAATCGTAAACCCACTTATACTCAATATTGTACCTAATCTTCCCCCTCCACCCTTCCCTCTCAAATCAAGGTCAGCACAGTCTTATAAATTCGTATAAACCTTCCCTTAACGTTAATATAGTATTTTCTCTTCTTTTATTACTGTACAATAACTTTCATACTCCAGCAACCCAGGAGTACCCTGAGTATCTCATGTTACGAGCACCACGCCTTGCGGTTTCACGATCACCAAATCTAATCTCTACAATTGAGCAAATCAACATATCCCGTATTTTCCTATTAATACGACCTTACTCTATCGCTGCATGCAGAACTTATTGCCAAATATTTATTAATTATATAATAAACAAGGTTTAAAGACTCATATCCATGGCACTTGACAAACATCCAATTTCATAATTTCTTTCTCTGCAACGACTACACGCACGATCAAACAATGAATTTTCCACTAAATAGGTTTTACCCTAAGGGCAATAAGTTCATGATGGAACCAACAGATAGGGCCTATTAGTTTAGCAGAAACCTTGCTGTCGCATATTAGGAGCCTATCTCATAATAAGGGACTTTCCTCTGTTATAGTTCTTATAAATAAATATATTAATCGTATTATTTTGCAAACATTTTATAATTTAAACTGAAAATCATATAATCATATATGAACCTATATAGTCATATAAGATTATATATGATCAGATCAGATATTGCATCTGAAAGTATTCGATAGATGGCATTCGATGGAATCTGTTTCTCGTATTTAAAATTTTACAAACAGTGTTATAAGAACGGTATCAAAAGACACGACACTGTCTCGCGCTATGGAGCGGCACAATTTTTGTATTAGTTGTATAGTCGTGGAGTCTACTTTTATAATAAAGTGGCACACTCTTAAAAAATAACTTTTGAAAATATATAACAATTTTCTGAAACTTACTTAAATATAATATATGTCCAGATTGGATTATGTACTGATGAAATAAATACGGATGTGTAAGTTCGCACCTGATCATACCTGATCAGATATTAACATATACAATAATACCTGATCATATATCCTCAGATCTGGCCAATTTCCATATCTGACCATACATGACCAATTGGATATGATCATATATGATCAGATATGAATATTTTTTCCCGGGCTATTAAAAATTTGAGAATCAATAAAATCTTAAAAAATTAAAATATCTGTTTACTTGTAGAATACTACAATTATTTATAAATGACTATAGAAATCTGCCACAATTTACATATCGTAAAACTATGCAAATTAGAATCTAATCCAGTTTTTAATTTCTCATAAAATACTACATTTTTATACAAATAGTAACAAATACCGATTTGTTTGTACAGCTAAAAAATTTATTACAATTATGGCTAATTAAAATTTGTAATTTTTAGTTAAATGTTATAAGTTTTTACACAAATCGTCCAAAATCCATCTATTATATTAATAACTTCTTAATTCGCAGAAGTCAAAATACTTATATTTTTATTTTCGTGTAGTCTGTTGTAAAGTCCAATAGAAAAATACATAAATGTACAATTTTTTACCTTTATATATTTCTGATTCGTGAATGGTTGTAATTTTGCATACAATACTACAAGATCTTACAAAAAATGACAAAATCCTTAAGCCTTTTACAGCTCGTGAATTCATGAAAATGTACATAAATTTGCTTTTTGTAGATGTTTATAAGATACTACAAGTTTACATGGAAATTAACAGACCTTCAACCAAACTTTCCACCTTTCCATGGAAAATTGTAGTATCTTATAAAAATCTAAAAAAGCGAATACATGTAGATTTTTCATGAATTCACGATTCGTAAAAGGCTAAGAATTTTGTCGTTTTTTATAGGACCTTGTAGTCCATCGAAAATCAGCCGATTATATGCGAAATTACAATCATTCACGAGTCAGAAATTTAATAAGGTAAAAAATTGTACATTTGTGTATTTTTCTATGGGTCTTACAGCAAACTATACGAAAATAAAAACATAAGTATTTTGACTTCTGCAAATTAAGGAGTTATTAATAATAGATAAATTTTGGAAGATTTGTGTAAAAACTAGTAACATTTAACTAAAAAGTACAAATTTTAATTAGCCATAATTGTAATACATTTTTTAGCTGTACAAACAAATTGGTATTTGTTACTATTCGTACAAAATTGTAGTATTTTATGAGAAACTAAAAACTGAATTGAATTCTAAGTTGCAAAGTTTTACAATACGTAAATTGTGGTAGATTTCTGTAGTCATTTATAAATAATTGTAGTATTCTACAAGTAAACAGATATTTTAATTTTTTAAGATTTTGTTTCTTCTTAAATTTTTAAAATTTGTAGATCTCTGTACTATTTTTTATTAAATTGCAGTTTTTCATGAAATACTACTTGCAATAATTTCTTGATTTGAGAGCATTGTAATTTATGGTACTATTTCGTAGATATTTCTACAAAAAAATAATTATTTCTACAAAAAATTAAATAATTCAACAGAAATATACAAATTTCTATTTTTAGTCAAATTTTGTAGTTATTTATAGAAATTTTTTCCGCCAGGGATGCTCGGATAAATTAAAAAGTATCACTCGACTAAATTAAATTTCAAAAAATCTAAATGCTTTATTGTTCAATTTAATTTAATTAAAACCTAGAATTTGAAAATATTTGTAATAAAAATAAACTGTATTGTGTGAAAGTATAATTCACATCATTTATTAGGAAACATGCGATAAACATGAGAAGAGAGGCTTATACGTTTCGATTTTCTTCAAAATTTATATATGTATATACATGTGTAAACAGTACCTTATTAACATTTGTGCATGCAGGAAAATGATATTGAGAACAAGGAAGAAAATTCCGAGATTGATATTCCAGCAAGATCCTCGCGAGCGTTGAAATGGGAAGCGCTCGAAGACAAAGAGGATGAAGAAACATCATCCGAATTCGATATTATTTTCGAAGCAAGTACTGCTGGCAATTTATATGAAAATACGTGTGCCCCCTCCGGCAAAGAGACACAGGATTTTGCCATATATAGCAAGGCTGCCTCCACTCTAGGTAGGTATAAGGTGTAGGTCAAAAATATAAAATTTGAATACGTGCTTTAATATGTGTCTTCATTATGTGGAAAGGTCTGGAAGACAACGAAGGGAACGATTCGTATCTCTCGCTTAGTGAAGATATATTGCCGGACAGTGCTTCAGACATTTCTTCAATAGCAGGGAAGAAGAAAACGGAGAAATCTCCAATTACATTTGTTCCGCCTTCAACGCCGCCGCCAAATAGGACTCCGTTATACACTGAGACTTTTGTAGATTTAACGAGCACCGGTCTCACATCACTCCCTATCGAAGCGATTGAAAAATATCCTGCGATACAAGTACGCATGCAATGTGAATAATGTTTGAAATGGAAAAAAAAACCGTTTGCAAGATTTAAATTCAGATTTCATCTGATTCCTGCAACGTCACTTTTATATCATTGTTTTCTGCATTTTGTGTGTTAAATTTTAATAAATTTTAATTTTATTCAATTTTAGATGCTGTACCTAGAAGATAACAATCTCACCGAGCTTCCCGAAAAGCTCTTTGTTTCCCTACAACATTTACAGTGGCTGGACGTTCGAAATAATCTATTGACAAGTCTACCTACGAGTATTAAATCGCATCCTTCACTAGAAACTGTCTTGTTGCAAGGAAATAAAATCGAGAAATTGCCATTAGAACTTTGTAAGGAGTCATATAATTACTTTGTCAACTATGTTATCTTTTTATATACATATATAATAGCTGTGAATTTTCATTATAGGCCTGGTGCCGAAACTTAAAACCCTCAATGTAGCACATAATCCTATCACTGCACCTCCAAAGGATGTTATAGCTCTCGGATGTTCGAGCATTCTCAGTTATCTCCGGTCTGAATGGAATAAATTGCATCCGAATGAGCCCGTGACATTCGTAGAACGTAAGAATTTCAAATTTGCGCATTCAACTATTGCAATTCTGTCACACTATAATCATGTACATATATCTACAATTTTATTTTAATTAATTAATTATTGAAATAACTAGCAAAACAAACTGCAATAATCATCAGTGTATTTGATCGAAATTAAATCAAATTTATTTTAGATAAAATTGAACCAAAAGCATCAACGATCTTGGCTTATCGGTCTCCGCGTGAAAAACGATGGAAATTATCAAAAGTTCCACGGCGAATATCGAAAAGCGCGAACGACATCGGCGGTTCGTTCAAAGGTTCTGCGATCAGAAAGAAAAGTAGAGGTTACAAGCCCAGCAACAGGTACAGCACCACGCATAATGACGCTTTTTTGAAGAATTTAGCAAACAGTTATAACAGCGATACACGTAACAATAGTCCAGCGGGTTCTCTTTGCGCATCGTGCGCACGAAATTTTCCTGCTATTCGATGCAAAGACGAGAGTAATAAGAAGGAGAATGAGAGTAACGATGAGCTAAACTATAATCAGGATGAAAAATGCGATAAGCAGCACGCATTTTTAAAAATGATAGCTTCGTGCCACGATGTCAAGAAAACTTGCATCAAGGGAGAGATCGCCGAGGTAGATGCGAAAATCTTGCACTTAACCGGACCGTCGCCCAGATCGTGTTACGTTAGACAAAACATTACAGAATTAATAACATATAAACATTATCGCGAAAAGGAATATCGAATTAAGACGATTAGTAACGAGACGAAACACATCGCGCTCGCAAAGTCGTATTATTCCGCAGCAAGGAATAACGAGGAAAAAATGAAATGTAAGAATGTTGAACATCCAGAGCTGGTTTTCGATATTGTCACAAAAGACATGCGAAGGATGCAGCTGCGGCCGATGGAGCTGAAAGACTCACGCAGCATGTTATCATGTTTGGAGAATTATCTCGATATAAAAAAAGCTGATTAGATCTTAACTATATATCAAACTATATTTTTACTGATAATAATAAAATATTAATAATAGTATTAGTTAAATGCTATTATGTTTCATAAATTAATAAATAATTGGTTAGGCTTTAATTTATTAGGCTAATTTTTTCGAAAATTTAAAAAATGTATGCAAAATGAATCAATTATCTTCTTATAATTACATGTAAAAAATGTGATCAATCTTTTGCACTTAGATGCGAAGGTAAAGGTACTAATATGATCATGGAACAACGACTGCAATGGATTTCTAAAGCGAGAGATTTGCTGAGCGCACAATCAGCAACAATTCAAAAAATTAAGTAAGACATCTATTTGAATTGTGCTCTTATTAATTGTAAACAGTACGCATGAACTGTATTATACAATACGCAGGGATTTAGACACTGTAAAAGAATGGAGACGTGACAAACGAAGCTTCAATAAAAGCATGGAAAAAATATCGAGGAGAAATGAAGGTATATAACAAATAACTCTTCCCATGCAGTAAAGATTGGGATTTATAATTAAACTTTCATATTTTTCACTTATTGGAACATCAGTACAAAATATGAAAATTTGACTGTATTATAATAAAATATTTTATTATATTACATCATGTAAAATATTTATTTATTAGATGATATTCCATTCGCAATCGACATTGAAGATTACCCTACAATTCGAAAACGTCCACAAAATGCGGTATGATAACTTAATATGCATATTTGTCTGAAAATATTAAAATGGAAAGTCAATGAGAATTTTTTCTTTTTATTGTGCAATCTAGGGAGATGCAGATAATTATAAACGGGAAAAATTAAGATCAATGTAAGTTCGAATGAATAATGTTGCATTTTATCAAGGGTATAAAGAATAAGGCCCAAATTCTCAATTCACTTATATCATAAATGTGCGCATTTCTCGATAAAAGTGAACTGAGAATACAGGCCTATATGTCAATGTGTAACCTTAAACATTAATATCATCGCATTCCAGAAATATAAACCGAAAGATTGAAGAATTAACAAGATTCCTGCAAAAGCTCGAAATTACAAAATCTTCAAAAATATTGACGCCTAAATCTAAACAAAAATATCTCCAAACTGAAATTGAAAAGGTATAATTCTACATTATTTTGGTTAAAGTTTATTAACGAAAATTAAAATTATACTGTCTTAATTTATTTCATAGCTCTCACATTTTCAAAAGGAAGTACACAATCTAAGAAGATACAACGAAATTATATCAACTCCAATGAATTCTCCAAATAATTCATCTTAATATTTTTTTATTTTGATTCTATTTTTAATGAAAATTTTAAGAAAAAACTCAATGTTTCTTGAAATATTTATTTAAATAAAACAATATATATCGTATGTATTACAATATTAATTTCACGCCCAGTCTCGCTAGCACATGTCAAGGTAATTGGAGAAGAAATGAGCTTTTCATGCATAATAAAAAACTGGAATGGAATATTCCTTGGATATATCAGATATATATATATATATAAAAAGCGCGTAATCAACAATGAAACAAGATATAAAGTTATTAAAAGATGTATTATACGTATTTCAAAAATAACCGTAAGAATCCTTTAAAAAATTGGTGTCCTTTCCAGTTTCCTTGCCAGTGCATTCGATCTTTTTTACTCCATTATCCAATATATTCAGTACAAAAGTTCTAAAAGAGCAATTACCATCAAAGTACAAGTAAAATCTAGCATATAAATCTGTGAGAATGTATTTCTTTTCTTTTTGTACATGGCACTCAATGAAGCTTTGTAGTTTGAAGGTATTGCACAAAATTCTTGGAAAACTATTTTAAATAGCACAGTAAGTTATTATTATGTCAGTACTGACAATACATGTAAAACAAATAATCTATATAAGTTTTTATGATTAATTTTTTTTAATCTTGTACGTTATTATTTATATTAATTCTATACACTTCATACATTAATATATTTAACTTGTACAGTTAATGGTGAATTTATTAATACCTTTGTAGAGACATAAGAAGTAAATCGCTCAAATATTTTTTACATACATATATAATGCACGTTATTGTTCTTATTACGACATTGCGCTTTAAATTTTGTATTCGCTTATTGTATTAACATAAAAGTTAAGATAAAAAGTTCTTTTTCTAGCAATTAATACGTTCTATGATACTTAATAGTGCACTTTTAAAGTTTTAATTAAAGTAATGTCTGTATAGAATAATTAATATAAAAAAGAACATCTAACATACCTATATCTTGTTTATGTCTAATAACAATGGATTACGACAAAGTAATATTTTCTTTTTTAGATGTCTAAAAAAGAAAACCACATTTCGTAGTTTTATTCATTACATAAGAGATATATACATACATTTGTAGAGCCGATTAAGGTAATCCATAAGAAAAATTATATATATGAGATTATATATACGTGTACATGAAACCTAAAATACCTTACTGCTGTAGATTTCAATATATATTACAAGCTTGTAGTTGAGCAGTGAATACTACGAAACTCATTCATACATAATATACATCTGATTATCAGATATAGATTGGGACTACATATTTAAAATCTAAATTGTCATAATTTCTCACACTCATTTCTTACATTTATTTAAAAAAAAGTTTAAAGCGCATTTTTAAAAAAATGCACTTTAAAACTATATTCAGTCATTCATACGTATCATTTCGATAAGAAAATACTTTTCTTAAATAAAGTTCAACGACTCATTAATGAACACACTGGCATTTCATCATGCACATATGGAGAATTTTCTATACATACTATGTTTGAGAAGGAATCCAATTAGAATTAAATCAATAAGATACTACATGAAGTGTTATATGGCATAGTAATACATATATATATTTTAATAATATAATAAACATAACTGTGTGTTAACAAAGTAAAGAATATAGATGATTTATGTTGAACTGAAAACGAATCTGATTATACTTATACATCTTCTTTTAATATAATTATCCTTATTCATCTCCTTTTAATAGAAGTGTATTACTATAATATTAAAACTTGGCATTAATTATTATATACATATGTGTACACATTCGTATCAAATACATTTAAAGATTTCGATACTATAAGAAAGATTATATCGAATATATTAGAAATAATGTTTTCAAGTGTACGAACAATTTCCAAAAAGTACACTTATCGCGTTTGCATGTTTACGTTTAAAAAGGTCTTGAATAAAGGCGTTCAAATTTATTACAAGCTTCTGTGTTTTAGGAGTTATCCTAAGAAACTGTTGTTTTCCCGGGAGATGGTCCAAGTAGATACACTTTGTTGACGAGGATCATTGGGGTATTAATTCTCTGTTAGAAACTTCTACACATGGTTTTAATTGCAGGATATTCCTCATGCGCCGGATTTAAATCAACGAAGCCTAGCTTGCCATAGAATTCGTGAGATTCTTTGTCCGTTGACGACATCGTTGTGTGTACTCCGAAAGAACCTATCCCACAAAATATATTCCACAAATACACTTATATATTTGCCTATGTTTGCAATATAAAGTATAACATCAAATAATATTTAATTATATTAGGAACAAGTATACATAATTAAATTTTCAATAGAGATCGAGTAGTCTATTTCATTATGTTTTAAATCAGTAAAATACGTACCATTTGCTCTTAAAGCTGCAAGAACGCAGGTTATTAAACGTTTACAAATAGACTGATCTGTCACACTTGGCAATATACCACATATAAGCTTCGACGGATGTTGTCTGCACAATTGTTCCGACACATCCGGAATAAATGAATGAAAGTATTGTATAGGCATCCTACAATTTTATTTGAAAATAATCAGTACGATGGTAAACATATAAAATACAGATATAGGTAAAATCGTTAGCGCTCCCATACCTGAACATTTTGTGGCAGCTCGCTAATGCTATTGTCTAAGGGATATTTCATTCGCAGTTCAGGAATCAAGGAAACAGCCATTTTCTGATTGTAAGATTTTACATTCAGCGTAGCCACTGCGTAGCCCGTTACACCATTTTCATCCTCAACAACCATACATAACTCCGGACTTAATGTTAGAAATCCTCCGATGAGTCTAGAGATAGATAGATATTCAGAACAATTTCTTCAAGAAAATAGGAAAATAATATGTTAATATTATACGCACCTGTCTGCTACAGCTGATGAAGTTGTACAATTATTCAGTTGATTGCACACCGCATAAACCGCTTCTTCATCACTCGGTAAGTATGGCCGAATTGTATATATCTTACTACTGGGCACTTCCGGTGCTTTATAGACGAACAAATCATTGCCACTATCAACTGGAATTAATCTCTAAACACACAAAAATAATGTTCTTCAATGTATCATTTTTATAGTCAAACATAAACAAATGCAAAAAAATTAAATATACCTGTAAATCAGCCGTAAGTCCACCACGAAAAACCCATGGCTCCTGGTCTCCACTCATAAATGTTTCTTTCCAACCATTTGAAAACCCTATCCCAAGACACAGAATTGTTTTTAATAAATCACGAAATGCTGGAATTACATTCGCGCGCTATGCGTGTAGTTTAATTTCAATTGGTTTCCACTGCTCTGGGCATCAATTTTGCTTAAATCTTTAACATGCAAAGGTACAAGTCGGTTGGAAATGTCTTTCTTTCTCTCATTTATTTCGGAATTGTTCCGCTCCATGTCAATGGGAGTATGAGAAAAAGAATGATTCATCCAATCGGATAACTAAGGTGCACCAATTTTTACAGATTCAAAATAAATATTATACAGATAGAGAGGTAAATTTTATAATAAAAATATACTTTCTTTTAACAATGTGTAATATAAAGCTGAGAATCTATATATAATATTTCAAGAAATTTTAATTGTTACTGTAACTAAATATTACATTGTTACCGTAACTAAATATTATATTTTATTCCAGAGAAACCGATATTAGTAAATGGAGAAAAAAATTGGATTTCATAGATGTTGCACCAAAGCTCGCGCAATGCTAAACTCTTGAAGCACTGGATTAGGATAGGAAAGTGGAATCTTAGGAAAAGTGGAATAATAGTCCAGTTTGCCAATATGTGCCTGAAATAAAATTTCTTATCACGCCTGAAAAGAATATAGTTTCTGAAACTAAGTAAAACAAATTAGTGCAGGCAAGTTGGCAAAAGGAGCGTAGGAGCATTGATCATTTAAGATAAAAAAAAATAGATATTTTTGCATGTCGTAATACCATTGTTAATCCACAAGACATCGTCATATTCGCAAATCATAAGACTCGGAAAAGTATATTTTATCCCAAATGATCAAAGATCACGATTTGCAGGGAGACATTCAAGGGTTTATAACTTCTTGTTTGCTAAATTGTGCCAATTCTACGTAATTCTTTGATGGACTTACTTCAAAAACGCAAAAATGTATTAAAATCGATATATGAGTGTTAAATCATTTCGATCACACGTTTTTTCAAGTATATATTTATAAAATCTGATAGAAAAAGAGCTTTCAAACAATTCATTTCTAAATATAAATTATTATATAGACGCAAAAAATTAATTCTACAAAGAACACAAAATATTAATACTAAAAATAAAATTATCACAAAATATAACATGTGTATGCAACAGATTGTGAAACGACATTGTATAGTGTATCACATATATAGTTTTAGTAAAATAACAGGATTAAACGTGGACGTATATATATATATATATATATATATATATATATATATAATCTTTTGCGATATATAGGAAAGTATGTCCATCACATAGCAGAATCGCGAAAATAAATGTGCTTTGTACACATTGATTTTTCAAGCTGTTGCGACGCTGCTTCTATAGATATGCACACATTTCTCGCTCGTGTTAAACGAGACAATATTTTTCGTAAAGTCCCAAACAAAAATTTAGAAATGCAACTATCACTGCAATGTTTGAAACTTTATTATTTCGCGCGCTTTCTGCCGTGTTACTCAAAGACTGTTCAACCGCATACATGTGTAGCTGCCCTGGGTAAACGTCGTCATCGTCGATGGGAATCTGCCAAACGCTATCAACAAGACAAAAAAACACAGAAATGCGAGTTAGTGAATGAACCAAAGATCCTGATACATTTACATTTCCACAGGAGAATATTCGCTATAGATCTTAAATCATATACAATTTTGATTGGAATAAATATGTTTAGAGAGGGACATGTATAATATACATATATGTACAATTTCTAATTTAGATTTTAATACGTTATTATTGCATAAAAATTTATATATAGAAAACAAACTCCTGTTTCATGTTATCTGTAAAGAAAGTCGATTGATATGTTAATAGCTGGTATAAGATTGCTTTTAAATCCAGTATTTGTTCACCTCCATAAAGATGCTGTTGAATGTCATCTCATAGAATCACCGTTTTTGACATTGCTACAAATGATCTTTTCGCCATTGCATAGGAAAGCCACATCAATTTATTTCACATTTTCAATCAGACGTACACCATTTATGAGTTAGATTTATATTAAACAATTTTAAGCACAAAGATAAAACATTTTAAAGTATACAAATCTATATATTGTGTAGTAATATAAATTTTATTAAACAGAAAAATAGATGTTGTGGCTTGCCTACATAAAAATCGTCAAAATAAATTTTAGCCAGCGGCCATTAGTCAGAATCGTTTTTAGAAAGATATAAAAATGTTAAAAACAACTGATTACCCTTAAAATTGAGTACAAGTATCAATTGTATATGCATATTTGTAGCAAGTGTATTATAATAAATTTCATTTAATTTCTGTCTACTTCACATACTCTGTCTTCAAAAGCATTTAATGAGTAAAACATGTATTTTTTATGTAACTTTTCTGACTTATGGCAAAGTTTTCCCTACGCGCGCAAATGCGATGCATTTATCTCTAATGCGCAGAAACAAATGCACATACTAAGTTCACGAATATACAATTTGTGGACATGTGACACTTCCGAATATTACTGATAATCTTTATTACTTATATTATGCACAAAGTTTGAAAATTATATTACCTAGTATATTATAAACACGATAAATAAGCAGAAGAAAATCTACTGTTGAATACTATTTCAGCTATAAGTTTTCATCTTTTTGAACAAGTTTTTCAAAGAAAAAAATGTTTCAAAATTGTTAGATATCTCCAAAACAACTAGATATTGTTTAAACAAAAAGCAATTAAGTTTTCTTGCTTGATATACATAAGTGACATTAAATATATTGTGTAAAATTATGTGGAATTATTTATGAATCAGTAATTTACGGATTTCAAAGAGCAGATATTAAAAAAAAAAAAGATTGCGCCGCGCAGCGTCAGTTTAGATCAATTTACAAGGAAATATAACAATTATCGTGTATTAGTCTGACAAGTTTGACAGAAATATTATACTAGTGTATTATAACATTTTTAATACCGAATATATTATATATTTATGTATAAATATAAATTATATATAAATAATTAAATTGTCTTTAACTGTAACAAACTTCATGTAGGACTAATGTTTAACAATTCAATTATATTTTGATAATAATTTTGACAATAATCGTATCTTGACAAAGCATAAGCAATGCAGTACGTATTGTATAGTGTATACATTCTATCTTTAATCAAATCAGTAAAAAGAAAAGATTTTCCTTGTAAAAAGATAAAACTATATAACAAAAAATAAGATAACGTTCACTTACCGATACGCGAGACACTTTTGTTCTGAAATATAAGTATAGGTAATAAATTATAATATTTCTAAGAGAAGTCAACAACAGCACTTGTCTGCAGTACAATGAATATAATTTTAAGAAATTGGATTGAATCTAATATCGAAAAGGTTAATATTTATAAGAAATAATTGATTATTTGGACATATCGTTACTAGAGCACACAATAAATATATATATTTGGAATTTAAAAAATTAATAATATCATTGACTTGCATATTTTTACCAGCATACTAGCATTTCAAATAAACTTTCTTTATATATAATAAAAATAATAGCAAGACTATGTATATATTTATTAAAATTCTATCTTGATTCATACATATTCCTGATATTTGACAAGAATTAATATATATCACGTTAGAAAATAGTAATTAAATAAGAATTTTGTAAAATTAAAGATTACTTTAATTATAATAATTCAATTTATAAATACAAGCGTACTTAAAGTTTTCAGAAATTATATCAATTATCTTTACTGTGAATCATTCTTATTACTATTATAACCTGATTTTACTTTGTTACTTGTTAGAAAACAAACTGGAGATATTTTTAACGTATTTTAATAATGTCAATATATCAGACAATATCTCATATATGAATCAAATGCAACTTACCCAGCCATTTCACGTAACTATTTAGAAGAGAAACAACTCCCCTCATATCCCATACGTACGAGTACAGATCGTACAATAACTCACGATTATTACAGTATGTGAGTCTTTGGAATAATCTATTTACCGCATTACATATGTCGTTCAATTTAGCGGCACGAAGATGCCATTCTTCAATCTGAAACCATTTATCATATATGTCATTCAAACTTGTCAAAATAAATTTCTTTTCAATGCAACTCACGTCTGACTCAGACGTTGAATCTTCTTCCTTGGACTTCTTCATAACAACATAAGCGTTGCTCTTCAACCAATTAAATTCTTGTAACAATTGAATTCCTTGACCCCCATGCTCAAACGGCAAGTAAAATAGATCGCATAAGAGCGATAGATCCTCATGTGTGAGTTGTTTATCGATATCCACAGGTTCCTGTGATACCACATCCGCGTTATCGGAACTCTCATGATTTTCGCTATCGTTCTCTATAATCATTTGTGTACCATTGACCATTGGAGAAGTGCCGTCCACTTCTACTTGCATACTTCCGGAAGCTTCGCTGCATGTCTAGCAAATAGGAAATCACACGTTTATACATGCATAATTAAATCCACTAAAATTTTAACGACTTACAGAAGTGTTATCTACCATAGCGTCATCCTCCGCTGGAATTTTTGCTATATGCGCCGGCGAGTTATTTGGAGTCGTATTACAGTCCATAGGTTCTATAGAAGACAATCCGGTTGAGGTGGATAACGTAGTCAGGACAGGCTTCGCTGATCACCTTTATGTCTGACACTAGAGAATTCATCACAGGCCCAGACGGAGGTACTGAAACTATCGCTACCTGTTACACTTGAGCAAACTTCGGCTAATGCTTGAAGATGATTAGAATTCGCCACAGGCGTGGGTGTGGCAGAAACTGTGGTGGTTGTCGTCGACGTAAGACTCATACACGTGTTCACGGAGGGAATTATTGGGATAGGTATCGTAGGAGCGACACATGGCTGCGGCTTGGCTATTACTCCCCAAGCTGCTTTCTTCTTGTTGAATTCTAACAACCATTCGCTTATCGCATTTTTCAGAGCCTGTCGAGGATGATACATGTTTGGCGATAATGTTGACGGAACATCTTCACCGAGAACGCCATCCTCTGTTTCGGTTTCTAATTTAATGTCTGCTGATACAGTATCATCTACAATATAGAATAAGTCTTATCAATTTCCGTTATTTGTACTTGACTGTTAAATATATAAAGCAATTGGCCGAAAAGCAGAAGATTCGAATTTAATTTCAAGTCTAATCATTCTCGCGATATTTCTCAGAAGTTTATCTTACAAAAGACGAAAAAATATCTATAAAATAAAATATAGCAAAAATCTTACTTAAACTTAGGTCTCTTTTTCCATCCACATTGCATCTGCTCCATTGAGCCAATGTATGAATTGCTATAAAATTCGCTCCGTATTCGCAATTAGGATTAGTTAAAACTCCTCTAAGCTTAGGTATAAGATCAGGAGAACGACCAGAATACGGCCCAAGAAACACCCTCTTCTGATCGTAATCGTTGGCATGTAAGTTATCCCAGATAACAGGTGGTCTTCTAAGCACTTCAGTGATTTCTTCGATGGACTCGACAGTTAAAAGTCTCGATATGACTTTAGGTCCAGTCCACATTATGTCAATTTCCTGAGCTAATTTACTTCCAAGAGTGTTGAGATATTCCGAAGACGCAACATTTGGCATCGCGCGCGTTGCGCAATATTGTGTGGGACACAGAAGAAAACGAGGTTGACCAAGATGTTGAAAAATATCATTTGTGACAGAAACCTATAAATAAAAAAAAAGAACAATATAAAATTCAATGCATCATGTAAGATGACGCATGGCTCTGTATGAGAGCAATCAATTCGTATTTGGGTTTTGAGCTGGACTCCAATCTTCATTCTATATGTATTAGTTTATAAAAGGTAGATCGAAAAGTCAAAGAATTTTTTATTGAAAGAAATGAAATAAATTATAACTCGTTTTGGGAACAATAAACTAACATACATGCAAAATTGCTAAAATTACATAAATATTACAAACACTATATACATACTTGAGCTTGTGCGAAAGACTGAAACACTTCTTTGTCAGCTTCACTCATTTCTGGCTCTATATCATCGAATAACAATGCAAATGCTGTACAACCAAACTGGCTGACTTGCTCCAGTTTTCTCTTCAATGCGGTGACTTCCTTTGAACTGGAATACGTGATATCTAATCCTGGGGATAATGCGTAGTAAAATGTTATCCCGTATTCCCTAGCAGCTGTAATTAGACCAGTCAGATGTTCGGCTTCTTCTACGGTATACAGATCCCTCCAATAAGCGCGATGTTTGTAATCGTCCTTCGGCGCATACAGATAAGAGTCCATTCCCCATTTCTTCAACCTAGAAATAAGCATAATTTATCATTAATGATCAATTATTATTAATATAATGATGTATTAATGTAATGTTCACGGTGGATAGGAGAAATTAATATATTTAGAGAGTGAAAGAAAAATGATATTCCTCGCACTTCATAAAAAGAATGACTAAAAATGCGTTTACAATGCGGGCTCAGCAGGCTTACTTTTGGAATAGATCCTTTCGTTGCTCTGTGGTCCATGGTCGTCCGTAGAAACCTGCGAACGAAGAAATGTGTTTACACGCCTGGGGAGCAAAGGACGCGAATGTCATACCATAAGAGGCGGCGTTTGGGTTACATTCCCAATAAGTGCCGTACGGGGCTCCGGTCGTACCACGTATGTATGTACATACGTACCTTCCACCACGCCGCAGATGAAGTTGCCGTTCTTCGTGTTGAGATTCGCGGCGCTGTTCGTCTCCGTCATCGCGGATCGCGCGGGACAGGCACGTCTGGGTCGTCTGGCCCTCGAGAATCCAGGAGGCGGGCAAAAAAATGGCCCCCCGCGGTGCCTTGGTTACCCCGTGGAAAAAGGAGGAGACGACGGAGGAGGAGGAGGAGCCTCCTGTGGGATGATCGCGATGGGATCACCGCAACACGACGACGTGGGCTCGACGCAATTGCACGAACAATCGTCAATCGTGGAATAACGCACGTTACGTCGCGCGATGCGATGGCCACGATTCCCGAGAATCCCGAGGGAGAGTCCGGAGAATATCCAGAGTCCCGAGTCCCGAGCGAGGATCAGTAAATATGACAGGCAGGACAGGCTGCAACCGCTGCACCCGACGCACGCCGATCGATACCGCCGAAAACGATCTGTCGAACTGTCGATCCAGTCGATCCATCGAGGCCGCGCGAGTCGCGGGTCGCGGCGTCGCGGCGCGAACACGGCGGAAAAAAAGAAACGATGCTCCCTCCGCGCTCCGCGCCGCGGCCGCGGTATCTCACAGCCGCGGGGAGAATCTCCTCGCGAGACTCGGGATGATAAGTTTCATCCGTCGTCCTCGTATTCGGTTTCACCCCGAAGACAATTAATAGCCGACCTTAAATCTCTGATTAACTCGATCGGAATCGCCTACAGTCAAACAACGAAAAATTAAAAATCCTTTGCAAAATACTACCGAAAATTGATAATTCTACTCAAATACTATGGTGTTAATCAAATGGCATCGTTTAAAAAGGTATTTTTTGATATGTTAATCGTCATATAGCGATTGAATGCATCGAATTTATATATATCCTTTTCTAAAATTTATTCTAATAATTTAATAATACCAATTGTGATTATCGTCTGAAAGCAAAAGTTCGTTTTACCGTCTAATACTAATTAAATATATTAATTATCTGTTAAACATCTAACACTCTCCGTCTCTTTCTAGGGGAACAGTTGG
Source organism: Temnothorax ravouxi (assembly GCA_030770255.1). Lineage (NCBI taxonomy): Eukaryota > Metazoa > Arthropoda > Insecta > Hymenoptera > Formicidae > Temnothorax > Temnothorax ravouxi. The sequence continues at coordinate 33,539 of JASTWP010002775.1, forward strand.
AAAGAGATGAAGAGTGAGTTTAATCGACCGATTAGATTAAATCACGTTGGTGAAACCGGGCCTTAGACTATCAAATACAGTTCCAATTGCGTTCAGCTAGCTAGAGATATATATGGAATTATAAATAATCAAAATGTTTTAATGTCTGACAAAAACATGTCCAAGCGCATGCTTTCCGTCTAAATAACGTTCATCAACGACTGTTTTGATTATTCGAGAAACCAGGCAACGTCATTTCCAAGCAGCTGGAAGTAACACTTTGTAATCTGACATAATTTTGACGAAAGAGTTATAATAACTAATAATAATATTTCTCGAATAACCAAACCATGATGCGCAAACATACAGATAGAAAAACACGCGCGTTTCTTTAAATAAATTAAAACGGCGTGGCCGGTGTGGCGCATCTACGGTTTTTTCGAACGCAACTATCGAGAAGCGCCGCGAGCCGCGAGATGTCGCCCCAAGTACAATCTTGCACTTTGAAAGTTTCGTTGCGCGGGTGATCTTTACGGGGCGAGCCGAGCGAGGGTTCGCACGTCTTCTTCACAAATAAAAGCGTTATGCGATTATGTTATTGCGCTCGCCTTCGGATGATGTGTATTTGCAAAACTAATTATCCGTGCAACGTGGGACTTTAGGAGGGACCGGACAGAAATAGAACCAAGTAAGCCTCTTTTTATGAATGGGAGAGCGTCACCTCTGTATATACTCGCGATATACATATACTTCCGCCCTCGGTGAACTTTGCGTTTTCCTACGAGCAACAGGATCACCTTACAATTTATCCTGTAATTTTAAACTTCACGGAAAGTTCACGTTTGCTGTAACAAGTGGGAAATGTAAATATTAAGACACAAGCGCGCAACTGTGTAAGAAAATTATTATTTATTAAGAATCCCAGGTAGCAGGATGACGTACGTCTAAAGATGAGGGTCTTAATGGCGTTTTATTGACGTTAGAGACGTCATTAACACGTTATTAATCTACGTCGATTCGATGGGTCATTTCTCGCTGGGACGGTATGTATCTTCATTAATAATTTAAGTAATTAATAAGCGTAACGAGTACAATTATCCCAGATAGCAGAGTGACGTCAAATGACGTATTAATAACGTGTTAATGACGTATAAAAATTATCATAAAGTTGTCGTGATATGATTACAATTCTATATATAATCGCCATTATCGAATCGTATTGTCTAAAAATACATTTTACATGGATGACGATTCACGAGTGATCTTTACGTCAGACATTAGAATTTTATGCGTCATATTTCAGTCTTAAGGCCATTCTACAATAGCGTAAACGTAGTTGTAAGTGGTAGTAGGCGTAGTTGTAAAGTAGTACTACCGTTTGTAAAGCGTGTTGTGGAAGATGGTTAAATTTCATCTTTCACGACTACGAAGATGTAAAACGTAAGAGCTAACCAAATCGAGTGCTATTATTCACGTGACCACGCCGCTATCATTTTTTTGTCGAGATAGAAATATAAACGTGAAAACATTTTGTACAATATTTACGACTACTACTACTCCTACAACCCTACACCTATATACGTTTACGCTATTGTAGAATAGCCTTTATAGAAAGTATATATTAACCTCGTTCTTGATATATATTTGAGAGACGTAAGAGCGAACGTCGCATTCTCCGAAGAGAATGGAATGTGAGCGCAAATTTACGGTCACCCTATATCTTCTGTAAGTAGTCACGGTATCGCATTCGTCAGACAATGAATCGACGTCGCTCGATTGAGGACATCGCTTCCGTTTCTCTCTCTCTCTCTGCCCCTTCTTCCCGTTATCGGTTTCCACTGTTTCCAGACATAAGACGTTACATATTCGCGTTCGAATTAGAGAAGCGTAAACGTTCCAGACTAAATTAAATTAAATTAAGTTTTGTTAGAGAATAATCATGGAATACAACATATAGTTTGTTCCTCGTTTGCTACAAATATAATAATTCATACGCATATATATATTTTTGCAAATTTAAGATTGAGATAAGTCCGTAGATAAATACGTGACAACTGAACAAATAAAGAATCAATTGTAAGTATGTTTTTATTTAAGGATGTATTGCAGGTACAGTCTGAGATGTATAGGGCATAATTTTCAAAGCGGTGCCAAGTGGATAAAAATTTGTGAGAATGTTCTTTTAGTCTTCCTGATGTGCTACAAAAAAGTAGAAACGAATCCACTAAACGGTTGCTGAGATATAACGATTTTAATTCACTGTTTTTACTAAATCAGTGAATTAAAATCGTTATATCTCAGCAACCGTTTAGTGGATTCGTTTCTACTTTTTTGTAGCACATCAGGAAGACTAAAAGAACATTCTCACAAATTTTTATCCACTTGGCACCGCTTTGAAAATTATGCCCTATACATCTCAGACTGTACCTGCAATACATCCTTAATGTTAAAAATTTGAGTTATCGTTTGGCTTTTGAATCTTTTCTGACGAATGTATATACAAATAATATAAAAATTATTTGTCCTTCATTTAATGCATTGCAGATTTATTATTTCGGATAATACAAATGTTTTTCTTAAATGACGTGCCAAAATCCGAACATTCTTTGAACATACATTGTACTGTTCGATATAGTTAGAACTGCAGGTATAAAGGAAACAAGGTTACGTTAGCGATTTCAAGTAGGTATATAGGACTGAGTGCGCGATAACTGATTGCATTTCCAAACTGATTGGTTAAATGGAGTGTGATACATGACGTATTCGCGGCCTTCTCGGAAGTGGAAGAAGGCAAAAATGATACTTAAAATAGATAATCGTATCGCATACCATCGACAGAAACACGTGCATCGCTAAGAACCGATGTTTCCCATGATTTTTAGTTCCAACGTGATAAGAACCGGCTTATAACACCGTCAGATCACAGACGCTTCAAATATATATATATATATATATAAACGCGTCCCTTATTAAAACATCAACTCGCGATAATATGCGGGTCTTCGAAAAAAGCTCTTTCTATAAAAGAATACAATATTTTATTCTTCCGTGAAATATTTTACACAAGCTGCTCTTGCGTGTCATCCCCTCCTCAGATAGAGGGGATGTAGAAGATATTAAGGATCACAAAGCATACAGAAGACTCCTAGGGAAAGGGATGAGTCCCTATA
>JASTWP010002776.1:0-36634 GCA_030770255.1 Temnothorax ravouxi
TAGCACCGATTTTTTTCAGACGTTCACCGCGGTTGCCTTTTCCCTGGCGGCTACCGATGAAGCGACGCGCGTCACCTCCGCGCCCGCGTACCGCGTGAAGAAAACGAGCGGACCACTTCGCGTTCGGGTAAGTATCGGGTAACGTTCGAAAGACCGCGTTGCATCGATGTACGAGCGGTGGTGTGCTGCCACCTATTGCGTAATCTAGTCGGTAACCGATTTCGTCAACGACTCTAGAGGCGCCAGTGCGGGCCCATAGTAACCGGCGGTAAGCGTGTTGCGTGCGCAGCGGCGCATCGGCGCAGCCGTGTGGCGATGTGGCGCTGCTTGTTTTCCGGCTTCTTCCCGACAAGCGAGAAGCGTTCTGGAGCGAGCGGCATTACGCATTCGTCGTTCGTTGTGACTGGTCGCGCGTGTCGGTTTCGTTGCCCTTTACCTTTGCCTTTTGTAATTACGTTAACTGAGTTACGAATACGTATACCGATCGCGCGTTGTGATTAACCACGTTCGACGAGTAGCTGGAGGCAACGCGACGCCGACCTATACAAAGCGAGACGATAGGAGAGGCATAGTCCGCCCTTTGTACGATTGTCGAACGATGTCCGCCATTCGGTCTATACGAAGGATGTCCGCCGTTACGTCTAATATGAAGGATGACGATAATTATCGGTCATGGAAGACCCTCTGAGGATTGAGACCGAACTCATCTCTTGCGGAGACCCTTCCACGCATAGTGGAAGTCACGGTTAAGGTAACTCTCGGTGTTCGAGACGAGAATCCGTGATCGATCTAGAGTGGCTAATTACAGTTAGCGAAATGACCATCTTTGATTCCAGAACATTCGAGGGCCTATATAATTATCGACGTGAGATAACTTGAGGCTCGCCTTTGTGATATACAAGGCGGTGTGACTCGATGCCGGAGCTTTCGCGATACATTGACGAAGCCGGGCTTTTGCCAGAAGATTCTTTCCTTTTATCCTTGAGTACTCATATAACTCATATACGGTTGCAACCACGCGTCATTTCCTTCCTTTTCTTACATTGTGATAACAATCTCTATAAATACGATTCTCTTTTAAGTTAAGTTACTAGCGTCGTTACCTAGTTTATTTTATTGCGAACCTTAGTGCCTCATGTTTGAGCCATACACTTTATGATTATTTCTTTCATATTTTGTATTAATGGTATCAACTAATGCATCTACTTGAAGGTAAATAATTACTTTCTTGACATTTACTAAACACTTAGATTACGAAGCGTTTTAAAGTCAGAGTTGCGCATTACTTCGTCAGTTAGTTATACCGAATTATATATATCGCGTTCCTGTGACGTATAATTGAATTATGGTTTGTATTGATGGTCACTTCTAATTTCTTTGGAGATATATTAAACTTAAAATAAAATTTTAAATGTTTCTCATTCATTTCATTAAGGTTAATAGTTTGAATTCAAGTATAACTAAATATTACTTTTATTTACGAGATTCTAAATTATACTTGTTCTAATGGGAATTAACTCCTATAAAGTGAATGGGCCATCAATCAGCGATGTATTGTTTATAATATAAAGTTTAATACTCTGTTCGTATGAATACTGATATCTGCTAATCTGAATTGAATTAATGAATAACCTGCGAGCAAATATATTGTGTTATAAAACTACAGGAACAAGCCTTTCTTAAAATTTACTATAACTTAATGAAGTTCTTGTGCTTCCTTAACACCACGACAAGCTCACGTTCCGTTCGGTGCGTGTACAGGTAAGTATAAGGCAAGTGATCGACACGTTGATATATTTTATGACAACGGTAGCTTCCGTTTCGTATCGTTGATCGCTTCACACGTGTGGTTGTTCGCGCGTGTTGTTCCCGTCGAAAATGGCGGTCGCGCGTCTCGCAAAGTGCGCGTCGTCGTCGTTCGGTTCGCACGGGCCGTTCGCCTCTTTCGTCGCGGCGACTAGTAACGCGTTTCGCGGGCGTTCCCGTTTGTTTCGGACGCTGAGGTACGTATACGTTGTCGTCCGGTGCGCGCGCGACAACTTTCTACGCGACGACGGGAGCGACGCGCGAGTACGTGTGGTACCTACCTCGAAGCGCCCACGAGAGACTGCCTCGAGGACGCTTCCGCTCTTCGGCTTTCCACCTATGGTCGGCGGCGTTCCCCTTCCATGACGGTTCGGCCGCTTTCTCCTCAGGACGGCGGCCTGCGCGACGCGGCAACGTCTGGTGTTTGCCGCGCGTTCGCGCGCCAGATGTTCCGAGTGGAAACGTCCACCCCGCGCGGTACCTCGGCGACGAATACGTTCTCTCGCGTCCTGGATAGTGGTTTTCCACTATTTACACCAATCGGTGTTTTACGGCGCCGACCTGCGCGCGCGACTCCTTCCGGGTCGTAGTACGGGCCGCGCCGCACCGACTTTCCGAAGAAGATGTCTGGGTTACGTTTGCGACGTCCGCCGTTGACGGCGACCCCCGTTGTCCAACCTCGGGAGCCCTCTCGTCCCGCGTCCGGTCCTTCTTCCCGTGACCGACGTCCCGGAAGGGTTTTAACGGACCCGGGTCGGCCAACTCTGTTTCCGCCGCGCGGCGCGCGACGGCGCCCGGATCGTCGGGTGTACCAGGTCCTCCTGGTGCGGCAACGCTAGTTTTTTTTTCGTAGATGACGGTCGCGTCGCTCGTTGGCCTTCGGACGATCGTGTAGCCTCGCTCGCGCGCTTTGCCCGCGCTTCGACCTCTCGCGGTCCTATCTACGCGCGTTCGCAGTGACTCGGCGCGCTCACCTGGGTCCGTGGTGACCCTGGTCACCTCGCTCGCCTCCCGATAGTCGGCGCGCGACGGCGCGTGGTTTTGCCTCTTCCTCGCGCGGCCCAGATGGGGCAACAACGGTCCGTTGGTCCCTACTTTTGCCCACTTGAGTCCGTGGGGTCCACGGCCCCGAAATACTTTCTACGAATCGACTTTTTGTGGGGAATTGCTACCGCCATTTCTCCCTAGCGTAAAGTGGGGGAATCGAGAGTCTTATGTATGGTCAGCGTGCTGCCTGCGAGCAGCGTAAGATAGATCAGACCTTGTTCAGCGCTCGACCGAGAAGGTTCTTAACGTTTATAATAAACCTGTTTTTTTCCAACCATTAATTCTGTGTGGTCTACCATTTACTTCCATCACGTCTACAACGGATTGTGGATCCGTCCTGGGATCAGACGAGAGTCAATTTCCCACATTTTCTTCGCGACGCTCGCCATCTACCGTACGGGTTGTCCCCGCGGTAACGTGTGTGTGGCTTAAGGCCTTATGTTTCGCGCTCCGTGTCTCGCGTGATACGACGCGGTAAGCTTCGGTCTAACTTACGTCCTATATTTACCGTTCTGCTAGGTAGTGGAGTGCCGCTCGCTCCCCTCTTAGATGCGTCGTTGTTGTACTCGTCCCTTCGGGTGGCCGCCCGGCGGCCGACGGCTGCACCCCGTCAGAGTCCTCCGGCGTCGGCCGTACGACTCCGTCCTCATCGCCGAACGCGTTCGGCAGCCGCGCGACCTAGGCAACGACACCATACCTATGGTGCAACCGACGGCGCGGTCCGCGCACGACCCTCGGCGATTTTCCTTGGCCTCGGGGACGCTCTTATGGAGGGTTGTGGCTGGGAAGCCTGCGGTTGCACGCTTAGCCGTGGCGCCGGGGACACGCCGGAGGTAACAACGGCCGCGAAACCCACAAAAAGTAGCAGGCTAGAGCAAATAGATTAAAAATGCCGGACATGCGAGTCCGAAGAACCCATATGGCTAGCGTTTCTCCCAAAAAGACAACCGCGGAACCAGCAAGGGGAACCGAGGTCAGCGATCGTCTTCTCTACTTTTATTTCTCTGCTTTTAATTTCTCTTTTTCCACTTTTTTTTGCTTCTTGTTTTTTTGCTTTTTCTTTGTTTTTTGTTTGTTTTTATTGCTTACTTTTTTTGTTTGGTTTTTCCTTTGTTTGTTTCTTTCTTTTTATAGTCAGAAAAAGTCAATAGAGTCAGAATGTTTCCATTTTTCGTTATCGCTACGTTATCCATACGATTACGATGACACTTTGTTCTCTTAAATAACGTGTAGACCATGCCCCGGACACTTTGTTCTTTTAAATAACGTGTAGACCATGCCCCGGCCATTTTGTTCTCTTAAATAAATTGTAACCATGTTTACGCCGAGGTAGCGACTCGCGCCTGAAGCGGTTTACGCCGATGTAGCGTCTGTGCGCTCGGCGCTCCTGGCGACTAGGCGCCGGGAAGAAATGCTCGAGCCCCCGTAGGGGGTCTCCCTTTATATTAGTCGAGGCAGAAATTAGAACTCGCGAAGCAGCCCCGGCGATGCAACGCCTAACGGCGTCGCCGCGAACTGCCGGTATGGCAGGGATCGCCCAGGCATGTACCGTTAGTGACGCGGACCGCCACAATACAAATATAGTATTTGGTACGATGGCACAAACGGCCGATGTAAACTAGGCTTATAACTACTTTTCGACATTTTTCTTAAACTTTTGTTCAAATTTGATCTGTTGGATATTTTCACATTATTGATACAATATCGATGCACTATGATATATTTACAAGTGTTTACACAAAATAAAAATTACAATTTTTCCCTGCGTATACTTACACTGTACGCGCGATACAATTATTTTACGCTATCTGTGAAACTCGTATCTGGCTCCGTACTGCAAATCTTAACGTTACCAAAAATATATACGTGTATAAGTCTCGAGTACGCTGATGTATAAAGAGGCTTGTAATTTAAATGATTTCACTCAAGTAATTTCTTTGAATCGACCGTGACTGGCAATAAATAACGTCTCTTCGATATGAACGTTGAAAAACTGTGAGCCAACTTGGTTTGTCAGATTCACACAGCACTTTTTTCGGATCAATCATCGAGGCATTATTAATTTCGACCATGGGTTTTGGTCAGTTGATGTAATTTCTAGATTAAATAGTTTTTAAAATTTTTTTGCGAAAAACCCTGGCTGAGATAATATTTTTCGCAAAAAAATTTTAAAAACTATTTAATCTAGAAATTACATCAACTGACCAAAACCCATGGTCGAAATTAATAATGCCTCGATGATTGATCCGAAAAAAAGTGCTGTGTGAATCTGACAAACCAAGTTGGCTCACAGTTTTTCAACGTTCATATCGAAGAGACGTTATTTATTGCCAGTCACGGTCGATTCAAAGAAATTACTTGAGTGTTATTATACTGGCGAAAGAAATTTACTATTCTGTTAAATGATTTCAGTTCGCTTCTTTACGTAAAAACGAAATTGTACGCGTTCGTGTGTTGGTTTTACGAAATCTAGACTCCAACTAAACGGAACGTTCATTTTTACACGTCGACACACGCCTACAGCCGCACTTTTCATCCGTTCTTTGTTTATAGTACGTCCGAGACAGTTCACGTTGGCGGATGTACGAACCACGTTGCGGGCTCCTCCTGTTTTTTCTTTTCTTGTTTTCTTCTCTGGCCACGGTATCTCGTTCGCGTGGGGCTCCACGCAACGCTCGCCGTTTTTCCCATCCTGGTCGACGTCGCGAACGCCGTGTTAACTTGATCCACCTGTGTACGTGCTCGTTGCCCCTCGTAACCGTTCGCAAAAGTATACGTTGTATGGTAGTACTGTTTTAAGCTCGATTCGTGTCGAAAGTTCTGCATCGCGCACCACACATGGCACAATAAGCATGGAAATCTCGACGTCCAATATTCCGTGAATTCGTTAGGAATCTCGCCAAGACTCTCCTGTGCCTTCGGACTCAATTCTCTATAGTGATGCTTCTAAAAGCACATCGATATACCAACGTTAATCATAAATCGCGATAAGTACGGTTGCTTTAAATCACGGCAAACCTTACGAACAAAAAAAAACACGTCCGATATGAAATGCTATTCAACTGTTTAATGAGATAAATCTATATAAAATGTTTTCAGATATATGACGAAACACTTTGCGCGCGTCCCCACGTGATATTTTTTAAATAAATTAATTTAAAATGGCTTTTTACAAATAGTTGACAATTTAACCGGAAGCCTTCGTGAATATTATTACGTATTCCAATATAATATCTGTGTGGCGGCAGGCTGGTGTAAAGCAACTTTTTCAAACGTAAAAATTACGTAAAACGTATTTCAGAATTATTTCAGAAAAGTATACACGGATGTTCCGCAAACGCACGTATCCGCGAAAACACGCCTCGTACGCGAGAATGATGTGGCCTCGATAACCTCACGTACAAAATAATCGTAGAAATATTCGCAAAACGTAACATTTCGCCCTTGCTTGTCTATCTATACCTGCGCTTCACACACACACACACACACACACACACACACACACACACACGCGCGCGCGCGCGCGCGCGTACCTTGTTCCGTAAAGCCCTGAGTAGGTCTCTTACGCTCTCGCCTCGGTAACTTCTGTACTTGCGTAAATCTGCTGCAACTTCGAGATCTATATACAATCTCCAATCGTCCCCTGTTACGCGCTTGCCGTGAGTTTCCAATGCTATTAAAGCCGGACTGTTGGACTGATCCCTTTCCACCCGATCACTGATATCCTAAATTACAACAGTGACAAAACGAAGGAAAGATTTATATGCGTTCTCGCCTGATATGTCTCTCTAAGATATGTCATAAACCAATCGAAAGTGATTGTCACGAAACGTTTTAAATTTACACAAGTTACAACTTAAAAATGTATATATTAAATTGCATTTCCTTTTTCTTTTCTTCCTGAACGATGGATTTAAAAAATACTAAATTTTATTCTGTACCTGAAAAAAACCCAGAATCTCTGCTGACGTCCAAAAGAGTGGGTACGTACAAACTGCCAAAGCTGGCGGCCTCCCGGCAGGCGTGCCGCATATCATCGCCTTGATAAGCAACAACGCTAATTCTCCGTCACTCGACGACGCTTCTTCGAGCGCTGTCAGCGTGCTCTCGCCACCTACGGCATAACGCGTAACGGACGGAAGTGTGACGCGTGTAAACTCTTGCGTCAACGGTTGGAACGTTTACTTCGACCGCTCTGCTTACTTACAGAGAATATTAGCTTGTCTTCGTAGCGGATCACCGAAAGGATGCTTGCCACCGGAAAGAACGTAATAAAAAACGCAACCAAGCGAGAAAATGTCGACCGCGCACGTCGTCCTTTCTCCATTCAACATCTCTGGCGCGATCCAGCCATCGGTTCCAGCGATACCGGATCTTCGTGAAAATGATACGCGGCCGAGTTGAAGTTTTTTACACAATCCAAAATCCGATATCATGGCGCGTACCTCCCCGCGAGGTCCAGGAACAGAGAGCAAGACATTGTGAGGCTTTATGTCCCTGTGAACTGACATACGCAAAAATTTTAAGATCAAGTTTCGATAACGTAACTCTTTCCGCGGAAGACGCCGTGAGAAATCCATTATTATATAAAAGTAAACGTCAGCGTGCAGGCACGTTTCCTGGGTTACTTTGCCTCACCGATATTCAGGAAATGAAGATGCGCTACGCCAGCGGTGGCCTGACGCAACATATTTTTCACCGATATCTTTCCCCGATCGTATTTGCCCGCCACGTAATCCTGCAAAGTGGCTTCCGCCAACTCCAAGGCGATGTATCTGAACATACGATCCTGTTCGGTACAAAAGTATCTGACTACGTTCACGTGTGCGTCTGATTCTCTCAAGAGGGCTACCTCCCGATCCGCGAACGTAAAGCAGTCCGGCAACAACCGCTTCACAGCTACGGCACGACCGTCAAATTCACCTCTGAACAAGAAGAAAGCACCAACGGATAAAGACATTCTTTTCGGATAAATAAAACTAAAATTTAAAGGTGTCGATATCTTTATAAATGAGTATATGTGTCGTCTTCGACTGACACACACATATGCATACATATACAACAGCACGCTCTGTAAGCCGTATTTATTAAAAATGTCGCACATACTTGTACACAAATGTTCCTTCGCATCCTTTGCCGAGAACCTCTCCTGTGTCGAACGTAATTTTTCCCACTTTCACCAAGCCGTCCCCCATCTCTTCCGGCGTAACAACCGAGGTTCCCGCGTTACCGGACGACGTCGTACGCGTGCTCTCGCGTGAACCCTTAACACACACGCAACGTAACTTTGTCACGTGAATGTAACTCGAATATAATACATGCATCCTATCGTTCGTCTTTTCTAACCCTATGCGTGGAGGGGTAAAAGCCATAGTGGTTAAGTTAATATTTAAAAAAAAGGCTCTCACCTGCGACACGTGTTGGAGTTGGTTCTTACGTTGCTTATACAGATACCAAATTACAATCGTGCAAATTGTCACGGTAACTGGGATCACGCGCAGTTTCATATCTATTTTTTCCTGTCCCGTGAGCCACCGTTTGCTCGTGCTGCAAGTGTTTAATATAATTCTCTGCCAACTCTGCATGTTTTCGTTTGACATATTCGTCTGCACGGCGACGGGTAACTTGGTCCCAGTGACATTCAACGTCGAAGTCTCCAAGATTATCGGGTCAGATCGTCCAGTTATTTGAAGGAGCTGATTTTGCGGTTTGTATTCCGCGGGTACCTTGTAATGGCCTAACGTACGTACAAAAGTTACAAAGGGTATAAAATGTGCAACACGAATGTACATGTATACGGTACACACGGTACGTACGTACGTACAAACGATATATATATATATATATATATATATATATATATATATATATATATATAACTGTACGTTGTGCACCGTACCTAATATAATGGCATAATTTTCAGTACGCTTGATGCTTTGATAACCGTCGTTGGTTACGTCAATATTGGAAATGAAAACGTGATCGCCTGGCACGGGTACATTTGTCGCGTCCGTATGAGGATGCGACGTGACCAATGGCCCTTCCAGCAACAATTGTCCTATATCGCTCGATATAGTTGCCGTGTCCAAATCAACGAGTGATGGCAGCGCATAAAGACCATACTGATGCTGTCCAATGTACAAAGTTGGACTGAAGAAAAAAATTACGCGTTAAAACTCGTATACGTTACTTGAACGTTGCCAACGTCTACCTCTCTGTCAAATTTTCTTTCGTGACGAAAAAAAGTTTCTCTTCTTAAACGTTTGATCTAACTTACAACCATTGAACGTCAGTCAACTTTGTCGCAACGTTCTCCAACAACGGATCGGCAATACTTGTAAAAGGAACCATCAGCAGCCCATTTTTGGTTACGGTATACATGGCTATCACTGGGCTTTTCAAATCCAATTTCCAAAGAATGCTACCTAATCTGTCCAGAGTCACTACACGACCTGTTGAACTTGTGGTGAAATGTACCAAATCTGGAATCACATTGAGTTTCCTCTTATGCTATACGAGTTGTACGATACGAAATGTACACGATGTATTGTATAACGTTATAATATTTCATAATTAATGCGTAAGCAGCCTCCAAACGGTGTCCACGCATCTTATAAGACGAAATAACATACCATACGTTTCCATTACGTCAGCGTTCATTTGCATAGCGGAATAATCATAGAATGTTACATTCCACTTTCTGTCCTTATGCTTGCTGTCTACCATGATAATATTATATTCCGTACGACCGACAAAGATAGCATTCTGCATTTCTAAAGGGCACGTATCCTTCACTTTATGAAAACTTAAAAGCTGTTCCTTTTCACCGGTCCGTGGGTCAATACTGAACCAAGTGTCAATTTTTCTGCCAGTGTACAATATACCGTCGCTGCTTCTACATGGGCTCCTGGCGACTAACTGAGGAATGGTAAATGGTAGCTTTTGCACGGCCTCCGTTTCTCTGCTAAAGAGATAGAGCGAACCATCTCTGGGATCTGGTAGAAACATAGGCCTGGAAATCGAACGCATTTTAATAAAATAGCAGAATGTTTTGCTCACGCCCTTCGTAGTACAGAAAAATACCACAAAACACCGTGTGACGACGCATACGTTTACACATTTCATATCTACCGATGATCATATATCGCAAATATATCTATGCATATATATGACATAGTAGATCGATATGACGAGTAAATAACGTACATTTTAGTTCCTGACAGCGTGATAGGCACTTTGACTACAGGTTCTAAAACATACATAAATATGACATAATATGTATACACAGATATAACGTGAAATAACAACGTTCTCGATATAATCCAGCTACGTGTTACCATCGTCTTGCTGCCATCGTATTTTTCCGGACCATTGATCAACGCCCACGAGCACGCCTCCAAGCGTAGAGACCAAGAGGAGAGCGTCATCTTGTTCCGCTACCAGTTCGGTGTTAAAATTCTACGAATGAAACAAATATGCGTGCAGGCAAGTCAAGCTTTACGCGCAAGACGGAGTGCGTCCTACGTAACAGCTCTCTCTCTCTCTCTCTCTCTCTCTCTCATCACGCTTAAAAAAACACGTGCGTGATGTTTTTGGATATAAAGTAAAAGTTGTATTGTAAAAGAAATATTATATTTGGCTTTTTTCTTTTTTATTTCCGTCATTCGTACGAGAGAAAGACCCTTTTCTTAAAAAAAAAAATCTTCAACAAAGAAAGTTGTATCACTTACATCTACCGCTTGTTGTCCCGCGACGAATGCGAGTATCATTAAAATACGCACAGACGTCATTGACCGAATTGTCCATCCACCTTCGTATCGTGAAGAATCTCTATATAGCATCGACCGCACCGATATACGAATACGGAAGACGTTCTCCCGGCTAAAGTTGGGCTCGATCCAACGACACTTAGGACGCATTAGTTTACGTTGCTTTGGAGCAAGATGGCTCGACTCGTACGTCTTGCGGGTTGTTGTCGTTAACATACGTGCCACGCAAACCTTTCCCGAGATGCAACACCAAGATCATATTCTTAAATATCTGCAAATATATACATTGGCATCCTCTTCCGTCTTATTTGGTGAAAAACAGAGCACAAAAGGTTCGGCGGACATCGTCTTGTAAAAAGACGTGATCAGACGTGCGTGTCAAAACGGTTTGTTTGCGCTGTTACATCGTGCGAACGATTATACGTCGGTGGTCGAAGCGTTATAATCCGCGTAACAAACATATTTCATTCGTTGCATCGCGAGTCTCCTCAGCCTCCAAAAGATTTGACAAAAATCAGTTTTCCACAAAGGCGTATGTATACATATAATGACATGACACGCACAATTTATGGACGTGATGATCACAATGGACACGTGTCTCTTAAGACCCATTCTACATAGAAGTCGTAGTCGTGAGTTGTAAGAAATTGACCAGTCACATTTGAAGTTGAGGAGAATATTCAATCTGTGATTGGTCAATTTCTTACAACTCACGACTACGACTTCTATGTAGAATAACCATACATGACCACAGCCACTCACACAGCCCCCCCGATGCCTGGAGTTTATCCACTGAATAGCCAATCAGATATTTTTATTTTAAAGGCCATCTCGCACACAAACGTGCATATAGGCTGCGTAAACATAGCGTAAGACCGTTGGACCACGGAGCATCTTATGCCTCTTATGCATCTTATGGTATTCACGATGCAAGACGTGTGTCCAAGTTTCGGTTTAAGCCAATGAAACTGTTACTTTTCTGCAAGAACTGCAAGTTGATTGGCTTAAACCGAAACTCGGAGACACAGTTCTAGCATCGTGGACACCGGACATTATGCATATGCATATGGACCACGCACGTCTCTTATGCTTAAAGCGGGGAGCACACACCTCTGCATAACGCATACGGCGTAAGCATAAGAAACGTGCGTGGTCTATTTCCTTATGCACATGTGTATGGACCACGCACGTTTCTTATGCTTACGCCGTATGAGTTGTGCAAAAGTGTGTGCTCCCCGTTTAAGGGTGCATCCCAATGAAAAAAGAGTAGCGGAACGAAACAGTAAAGCGTCATCTATGTACATACAATGGTAGCAGGAATATACAGTAAGACGTAAGCAGTAAGTTTTTGACTAATAGGATTTTGAAGTGCTGACTAATTGACTAATCACAGTCGAGTATTCTCTCCACATTTTATTGTGCGTGGTCAATTTCTTACGGCTTAGAGCTTAAATATTCTTTAAAACAAGGTTGTAGACCAGCACTTACAATTTAAGAATAATCGACTGTGATTGGTCAATAGAATAGCTTACTGCTTACGTCTTAGGGTGCTGTCACAGTCACATGGCAGTCAGAAATTCGGAAAACGCGGACGCTCGGAAAAGTAACGGAGAGGGGGGGTCAACCACGCAGAGTCAGCTCGCGCGGTGCGCGTATTCAAGGGCCGAGCTTTCCATGGAATGACTTTTACGGAAAACTAAATGGCATTCTAACCTCAACATATTTTTTAATTAAAGAAATTTCTATATACGTTTAGAGTATACGAAAAAATACGTCGAAGCTTTATTTTTTAATAGACTCCACTACTACGGTAAGTATCTTTTTTCTTCTAAAATAATAAAAATAATTTTTTCAATTTTTACTTATTCCGGAAATAGATCATCCAATCAGAGCAAAGTTTACTAAACTTGAGGTAAGTTTTCTCTGTTCTGATAATTTTAATCTAATCTCAATCCCACGCCGTAGTCTGCGCACGGCTTTATCAACACGCTACGTTGATTTGTTGGGTCTAAAAGTAAGAGCCACGCACGTTCGCGTACTACTGAGCGGTTTGTTCTGCTGAACGCGCTCATTGTTACGTTCTACGAAAAGTTTGTGTGTGGTGCCCTCCTTTATTCCTTGTTCCTATTGGCCGCGTTCAACAGACACACACAACTGTTGAGTTTGCTTCGCAACACTCTTCGTTGCGTGGTTGGTTCTAAAAGTAAGAGCCACGCACACATTCGACTGCTAGTACTGCTACTAAGCGGCGTGGTCTGCTGAACGCGGCCATTGTGGGCCATTGCTTGTTGCCTGCAGTTGTGCCTGGTTGTGCCTGGCAATTGTGCAAAGGTTAAAGGTTTTAATCGATTAATA
The DNA here is from genome assembly GCA_030770255.1 of Temnothorax ravouxi. NCBI lineage: Eukaryota > Metazoa > Arthropoda > Insecta > Hymenoptera > Formicidae > Temnothorax > Temnothorax ravouxi. The sequence goes on from JASTWP010002776.1 coordinate 12,978, forward strand.
CGTACAAAACCGTGATATAAATAAATATCTTGCGTGTCAGGTACTGTCACGGGTTGCGTGTTACGTCAACGCGTGGAATTTTTTAGAAACCTTTTAGTGTAAATATTTAAGCCGTTCATCTCAAATTTTATAGGTTATTCGATAGCTCTCTATATGAAAAACAAAGTTTGGAAGCTAGGTTAAACTCGGACGTGTGAAAAGAGTATTATTTTAAAAGTGACGTTTTTCGCAAGTTTAGAAAATTCCGTACATTTTTAACGTTTACGTTTCTTTCACAGCGCCAAGCAAAACACGTTTACCTCATCTTCAAACTTTTTGTCTTTCGCAGAAAGAGGACGCGCGACGGATTTTTGTATTTTTCGTTTTTTGTCTAAATCTGAAATAAACGAGTTGAATGTTACGCCTTTATGTTCTTGCTAGTTTTTTTTTTTTTCAATGTTGAAGGCATATATACATTTAGATTTCGAAACCGCGAAATGTTTTGTAACGCTCTAACACGCTCTAACGACGCGATATCACCATTTTTAGTTAAACATGAAGCGCGAAACCTGTCTACTGGAACAGTGCGAGTCGGTCTGTTTAGACAACACGGCGTAGAAAGCTTCCGTTCACGAATATATCAAGGACAAGTAACGAAATATGTCACGGACGATGAGCCACTCGCAGGACATACGTAATACGCCGGAAATAACGGAGCTAGTGAGACTTCTTCGCCAGAATGGCGACAAGATCTTGAGTGCCTCCAGCAAGCTCTCCCTGTCGACGAAACTGTTGCACAGTCTCACGGAGGCGTTCCTGCTGATTCACGTGGACGCTGAAGATTTGGCGTCGTCATTTCACGTGTGTAACAGCTCCAAAGTAGATATATTCCGTGATGTCAAGTTCTTACATGATTTTGTACAGAAGACTATAGGTCTGAAAGTGACGCATTGTTCTTCCGACGTCAAAGTTACTATTGACATCTCCAAGTTTAAACATTTAAAATATTTGGAGCTAAAACAGGTCGACGTCAACGTCGTGAAGGGATTACAGAGCGTCAGAGGTCAGCTGGAAAGTATCGTGTGCGCTGGTAGAAAAGGTGTATCCACAATTTATCAATTACTAGGTAACGTTTACTTAAATGTACAAAGCAACCGTCGGCAGCAGTCCGATATATAGTTTATCTGTGGGGGATGGGAGGGGGGGTCCGTGCGTAATGGCGACGTATAACGTACACTTTTCTCTACATACACACGTATGTTGTATCGCAGTGTGTTTTCAAGTACTATCTCAAGTATTGTTTTTCGTTACAGCTGCGTGTGGAGGCGATGCTGGAGTCGGTTTCGTATGGGCCGCCTTGAAACACTTGGTCGTGTCGCACAACGCTCTCAAATGCCTGGATGAATCATTAGAATTGACACCTTGGCTTCAGATATTGGATTTGAGTCATAATATGATAACTACGGCTAAGGAAATATCTTGCCTATCAAATCTGAGATATGTGAATCTGGGCTACAACAAATTAGAACAAGTACCTACATTCAATAAGGCAGTGTTGCCGTCGTTACAAGTGTTGGTGTTGAAAAACAATTATATTGACACGTTAAACGGTAGGTTCGTCGTGTACGAAGCTTTTTCTCTCTATTAGACATTTTATTTCCAAATATGTAGTTGAAACGTATTTGTTTCGTAACACTGCGCGGACACCGTGTATTCTTGGAGCACTTACCCGGACACCTTTTTTAAGTTCAAAGGGTCTTTGAAAGTATTTGTGTTACAAAAAAAACTATAAAGCGTCGTGCATCATCTTTCAAGTTTTCAAAAAGTGCGTTCTGTACTTGCGCGAGTTGAAACTGTTCCACGTTTTTCTTCTTCTTCAAGTGTTGAAACGTCAGGAAAAAATTGTAAAATACTGAAAACACGACTGCGCCTCAAACGGTCCACGCACGGTCCGCGCAGTGTTAAATATAAATGTAACTTCCTCAAGTTTATCGGTTACGCAGCGTGTGAGCGACGATGTGTGTGTGTGTGTGTGTGTGTGTGTGTGTAATATATTCAAGATTTGAAAAAAAAAAGAGATAAAGGGCCGGTCGCACAGTCTCCGCGTAAACTCACTCTTCGTCTCTTTCCACAGGGGGCGAGTTAGAAAGAGATGCAGAGTGAGTTCACGCGAAGGCGCACGTTACGCGGAGACTGTGTGATACCGGCCCAAAGAAGCTTCACATAAATACACGCAACTTACAGTTCAAACGTCAAGTTTATAGTAAAATAAAATACGTGTGAGGCACATGCGCGTTTGCGAATACACGCTACATAGATAACGCGCGCACGTGTTTTGTGCATGTGTACCTATACATATGTACCTACATATATGCGTAATACGTTAACAACGTCTTGTCCGTATCCATTTTGTACGACAGGTCTTCAAGGCTTAGAATATCTGACAGAGTTAGACTTGTCGTTTAACTGTTTAACGGAGCATTCGGTCCTCTGTCCCGTGCGAAAAATGTCTACCCTGTTGTGGTTATCCTTGGAGGGAAATCCTTTCGCGTATCATCTGAAACATCGGATACTGACCATAAAATATTTGCATCCAAGTTTATCGGACAGCAAGGTATCCCCACGTATCAAGTATTATATATATTGAAAATTATCTAGTGTGAAACGCACTGACGCTGATACACTAAGTAATATGACACAGTTGTTGACTAACGTCTCACAGTTTGTTTTAGATCATCTGCCACTTTCGACGTCGGAGAAAACGCTAGTAGCGGAAAATCGGATCTTTGCGATATCCACGACGCACGCCACATCTCTGACCAGCTCGCGATCTACGCACGTTGCGACACGTGACGTCGACCAAGACAGCGCGTCGGCAGATCGTCGAACGATATCGTTACCTGAAAATCTAGAAAAGAGTGTAACGAGGAGTAAAAGGAGGTCAAACGTTAAAGAAGCCATCATTGATGAAATCGATCAGGAGAGAGGAGAGTTTAAGAAACTGCCCGACGTGGTGGCATCTTCTCATTTGGGTAAGGATTTTTTTAACAGATGACAGATATATAACAGTGAAATGTAACGTTTAACAAATGCGACGACAGTCGTCGTATACTATGTACGAACTGGTGTTACAGCGCTAGCGTAATATACATATATTTCTTGCGACGTTATATTGACTTGTTCGTTCATTTTTTTTTTCCAAGAGTCATCAAAGGATTATTTGGAGACGAAAAAGCGTATATTGGATCTACGAGAAAAATTTGGCGAGATTAATTGGCTGAGCAGTCACGCGGGAACTTTTGTCCAGGATATTATGGGTCTTCGTTCTGCCTCACACGTACCAAAATCACAAATATCCAAGATACAGACCTTGGCTGATATTAATACAGCATCGTCTCTTCACGATACCCTGATTCACGCGATGGACAATGGAGAATCTTCCGATGACGCTGAGTCGCGAGAAATCACAGAATACGCGGAAGACGATAAAGAGACTCCTCAGAGTGAGATGTTGGACACGCTTCCCAAGACACACGCTGCTACTATAACCGAATATGATCCTAATGAAGGTAAAACTTGGGTGAAATATATTAAATAATATATTAACGATGTGTCGCGCTCGCGTCAAGTCTGAAATTTTTTTTTTTTTTAGAAGCTGGAGATTTGTATATCGTTCAGAAAAGGAAGACGGAGAGTGAGCTGGAGAATGTATTCCTGGTGATAACTTGCGAGTAAGTGACTCTTTCGCCACACACATAGCACACGTACACGTTTTTAGATTCAAACGTTTCAACGCACTTGTAAATAAGAGAAAACAACAAAGCGTACAGCTTTTTCAAAGTATGTCTTGGACATATTTTTACTATCCATTATATTAAAAATAAAAATTTTTATCGCAACATTTACAGAGATATTAAAGAAAGAGATGCGATTACGGGAAAAATTAAGTTTTGTTGGTCGACGACGTCCGTATTGTCTTGCGTCTTAGGCAGGAGCGAACCACCTACGGTTGACATTATATTTGACACTACTAGGAAAGATAGGGAGAACCGACGATACTTTGCGCAACCAGAAGATGCAAAGGTACCGCGCGACGACGATTGAGAAACACTGAACGAAGATTTTGTAGTTTACAACATGGTCCTTTTTTTAGAAAATTGTGACAACAATTAGCGAGCAAATCGAGATACGGCCGATATTACTTAAGATTTTCAAGTGCATGAAATGCTCGACACAATTCTCGCAGGACCCGGAATTATACATCAAGTTCTCTGTTAAATCGTCAACAGGTTTGTTTTATAATGAGATATGGCGTACTTTTGTGGAGACACGTGTGCAAATGATGAGTTTTTTAGGTGCAAAACACGTCAAATGCCCTTCCTGCGACAGCAGCTTGGTCATCGAAATAGAGACTCCATCTAACGTAGATACTCGAGTTGTAAAGAATCAGCTAATGGAGAATCCAACGAAGCTCAACCTGGCACATTCCGAGTCCGTCTCCAGCATCGGTAAGTCTCTCTCTCTCTCTCTCTCTCTCTCTCTCTCTCTCTCTCTCTCTCTCTCTCTCTCTCTCTCTCTCTCTCTCTCTCTCTCTCTCTCTCTCTCTCTCTCTCTCTCTCTCTCTCTCTCTCTCTCTCTCTCTCTCTCTCTCTCTCTCTCTCTCTCTCTCTCTCTCTCTCTCTCTCTCTCTCTCTCTCTCTCTCTCTCTCTCCCTCTCTCTCTCTGCAGAGTTGCAAAAAGACGTGCAACGTTGCATCAAGATGTTACCGGTGAGTTGAGTTTACGTAATTTATTAATTTTCACGTTCTACGAAACACGCCGCGGGAAAGTCAGAACGAGCAAGATTCAAATCATTAAATAGAAGAATAAAAGTGAAAAATGTTACAACTTTTAAAGCGCGTCCGGAAAATAAAGCTGCCAAATGTACGTTTAAATTTTTTTCGTGTTCTTGTCTTTAACGTGTGACGCACTATGTACAGTTTGTGCAAAACACGTGCGTGTGTTCAAGTTGGCCTGATAATTACTTAACTCTAGCTAAAAAAAAGTGAATTAAATTCTTCTTAGTTAGCCGCGTGATCTATTAAATACGAGCGAATGTATTCAAATGATACGTGATGTGTTGATATTAATATGTATATTATATGCGTACTGATCAACGCGTGTGCGCGCGTTTTTACGTTTTATCACATTTTGGAAACTGTAACATGCTGTAACATACTAATACCGGTGCAGGTGGACGGGAGGGTGGAGTTAACGCCGTCACCACTTCTCTGGTGCACTCCGACTCTCACACCCAAGCTCAAGTCTGCTGTAAGCTTCAGCCACAATAATTTACGTTACAGCATCCCCCTCTCTCTCTCTCTCTCTCTCTCTCTCTCTCTCTCTTCCTCTCTCTCTCTCTCTCTCTCCCTCCCTCCCTCCCTCCCCCTCTTCCCCCTCCTCCCTCTTTCCCCCTATTTTTGCTCCTTCTGCCTTTCCTCTTTTCTCCTCTTCTTCCTTGTTCACTTTCTCTCTATGTTCCCTGTCAACCATTCAGCCGCTGGAAGTTAATACGTGTCTTTCGTGTCTTTTAATTTAAAATAAAAAAATAAAAACAGACGTTTAGCCTTAAGAGAGAAAAACTTTGACGGCTGATAGGTTTAAATATCTCGTTACACATTAAAAAATTTGGACATTTATATCTTAGTGATACTTTAGTGATAACTCTCTCACTCCTTCTCTTTTTTAATGCTGTATAAGCGCCTATACGTTCTCCACGTTTTCGTTCTGTAAGCGCGACGTGATGTATTTGTTAAATAAATAGAACGTCACATATTACATCTCGTAAGCGTTCTTTGGTTTCGTCTTCTTCTCTTTCTTAATTTTCAGAAAATATAACGATAAAATATTACTTATCTCTTTATATCTAACGTGATACTCATCATCGTCAGGTTCAGCGACGAGTTTAGAAGAGTCGAGGGAGTCAACACCGTCTGCAAATGTCCCGACGAAGAAATATGAGAGTGACATAGAGATAATCAGTAATCCGAGCCAGAGCAGCATCGAAGTTTTAGATGAAACGCTAAAGTTAGTCCGCTGGTTGCTTGTACATCAGTTGTTACTCGTTTACAGTGATAGTTTTAGTGTATATATACGATACTTGATATCTTGTATACGGGTACGGGTCAGCTGCTACACGAGCGCTAGTAAAAAACTTGTTAGATAAAACATGCGCTCACCCGCTGGTTATATTGTTTCGCTGATATTTCAACCGTGATATCCGTTGGTGCAGGGCAAATGTTACACCAAATCGAAAACGATCGATGGAGGAAAAGTGTGCCACGCGCGCTCCTTCTTTACGAACGCGACCAGATGCTGCAACGCCATGCATGACAGGCCTGACGGAAAGTAGTTCTTCGGGTTTGTATCTTGTCATCTTTTATCCCCTCTTTTGCAAATACGTACGCGTACGCAAGTTGTTGTAACTTATAACATCTCTCTTTTACAAGTTACATTTTACAAGCGTACGCAACTGCATGTTGAAAATAATATATATTTATGTTTATTTTAATGGCATATGCGTTAAGGTAAAATTAACTAAACGCGTTTACAGGTTCATTAACAGACAGCATATGCACGGCATATGAAAATAAAATGGTCAACGCAACGATCCTCGACACAAAGTCCCATAGTAGCGCGGGCGAGAAAGAAACGGCGTTTGCTCCTATGACAAGCTTGACGTCAATGCTAGGAGGTAAAGTTAACAAGTTAACTCCGATATGCTATTGCTTGACACACACTATTAAAAACGTTTAGTTGTGACGAAAGAAATTGAGCGAGTACTTTTCTTCCGTTTGAAGCATACCTTATCCGTTCGCGTCACGTATCTTTCGTTTTCAATAATATATCTTTCGTTGTATCTCTCTGTATGTTTATTTTCAGGCTTGCTACAGAGCATCAAGGTCGGCAGCAAAACCTTGAAGGGTGAAGAGGCGTCAAACTTTTTTGGCAGTACCGTGCAATATTCGTATACTGATTTTAGCAGCGTAGATCATAGAATTAAACTGCACATTATCCTACATGTATTCGAGCATGAGAACGAAGAACTCGTACTTCTTCTCAAGGTCAGCTGGTTTGAGTCCAACGTAAATAGACGTATAAATGTGACGTATCATCTCTTTTCGTCACGTCTTTCTCACGTCTTTCTCACGTCTGTATAGGCAGAAATTTTGATGCATTCTATGCAAGAGACGTTTCCCGGATGCTTAGTCGTATCTACGTCCAAGGTTTACGTTCTCAGGATCGATGGGCCAGAAGGGTAAGCTCGCGACTTTGGCATTTTGAACGATCCCAAGTCCTGAAAGACTTTTTTTTAAGGAAAGTTCAAACTTGACGTTCCAACACCATGTATCTCTGTGTGCGCGCGCGCGTAAGGTTTATTTTTAAATGTTCGCTCGTTCGCGGTACTTAACTTGAGATTACGTGACGTAAAGAACCGCGTGTTATGTACAACGTTTATCTACTCCGATGTTACGTATTCGCGAGAAAAGCCCCCTTCGTCTTACGCGCTAAGAAGCTGAGAGCGAAAGAAAAAAAAGAAAGAAATTTGTAACAGGGAAGATCCACAGCGTTGGCTACACAAGGAAGTCAGTTGGACGACCGACAAATTAAGATCTTTCGTGCCGCTACCGTTTAAGCAAGGTGTTTCGATCGAGTTACAACAATCTGGTAAAGCCGGTGAAGAGCATCTGGCCATCACCCTGCTTTGTTTCCTGCAAGATTTCCAGAGAACGTCAAATTTTTTATTTTATATCACAGGTAAAAAAAGAATGTTTTTTCACAGACAATTTTATGAGATTTATATTAATCGTGCGAATTTTGTCCCGGAATCGTGGCTTCCGCGCGACAACGATATACTTATATATGTATCGTTGTCGCGCGGAAGCCACGATTATATATATATATATATATATATATATATATATATATATATATATATATATACATATACACACACATATATATATATACACACACACATATATATATATACACACACATATATCTGACGGTGAACTTGCTTTACTTTTCTGCTTAAGATGCGTGTTTCTGTCAACAGATTTGCAGTTGCCTGCAAGCTGCGAAGTGGACGTCTCTATTCCAGAGCGTTACAGCATATTGATGCACGATATACTAAAGAATACTGCCAACTATCAGACTGGGGACACCGTACGATTACTGGCAATCTTTTCTTCCGCGATCCTGAAAGGTCAAAACCAAGTCACTACCAAGCTGAAACTGTCCGGATTGATACTGACGGGTGTGACATTGGTCATACTGAAGGACAACGTTCGATGGCTCATACCAGGCAGCGATCAAGTGCCTTCGGTCGCTAGGGAACAAGCTATGAGCAATTTGATTGGGATAGTTAGTAATTTCCGATACGTTTCGTTAGTTGTGTAGCTTAGAAAGAGTCGCGCTGCAACATACAGTCCTAACAGAACGAACGTTCATAAACACAGACGTTGCCGTATACGAGATACACCCTTTGCGCGTTAGATGCACGCTTTACGCGCGTTGCGCATTTCGCGTGCACTTATTATAGTAATGCACGAATTTTAGGAACATTGTGACACTTGGTTGACTTTGAATTTCTTGGACGAGATTGTGGGCCTCGAGGAAAACTGGACCTTGGAATTTGTCTCTCCTGGTGCTGTCGAGGCTGTAATAAGTTCTATTCAGCCACCGTGGGAAGAATTATTCTCGATACCTTTGCAAATAACGACACGCGTAACACGGGATACGGCGGAGAAAGCTTAAACGACACGCAAAACAACGCTCTAGTGAGTATTTCTACGCATTACGTCGATCAACTCTTTCCTGTCTTGTATTGTTAGAAAATCCTAAAGACTACGTGTAAAAACGGCGTCTACAAAGTCAAGGACACACGTACGGCCTCGTAATGTGTTGCGAGAGCGTGGTTTTATCAAAAGAGAGAACGCCAGCTATACGATACGTAAAAATATAATATATTAAATTTAAAGAAGAACACGCGGCTACTTTAAAACATGTTTTATTCAAAATGCCATTTCAACAGATGTGTCGTTTTCTTTTTGTACTTTTACACACGTCCGATGTTTTATAACGTTTAACATCGACGTACGAGAATATGGAGACCGTTGTGTGGTTTGTGTCGTAGACACGTTGCTCTCTGTGTGAGACTCGAGTAGATTTTGCACTGTCTCTATAAAGACGCAAAGACACGTACAGCTACAGACGATACAAAGGACGGATTCTCGATGAGAGAACCTGAAAAGATTCAGCATTCAAGAAAAATTCGGTAAAAGAATCGTTCGAGGGAAGAATGGCAAGACTATCTCGCTAGAGTTTCAAATATCAAGTTCTCAATAGTGTTACTATAGGACTCTTACGTGTAAATACTTCTGGCTGACGTACCTTCATACTGACTTTTGAGCCAAAGTTTCTTCATGATGTTACGTGCGTGCAGCACGTACGAGCTTTTGTATAAAATTTCTCACGATTGTATACATTAAGCTGGAAATCTAGTTATGATTACGTAGTTCTGCGTATAAATGTCCGACTGTGATATGTATATTTGGAGCTTTACAATAAATGCAAGACTCAGGTATTTTATTGTAGATATTTATATATCGCGAGGATATTGTACGTTATATTTTGTAACAAAGCATATAAATAAATATTGTTACGCGCCCGCGCGCTGATCACTCTGATTAAGGCATACCTCGTCAACTCTTTTATCTCATTATGATTATTATCGCCACCTATGATTCGTCGAAAGACGAATGTAATAAAGAATAAAGTGTCCCACTTTACGACATTTTACGCCGTCGTGTTATGGAAAAAGCATCTTGTTCGTACTTTTGTATTACGAGACGCGTCTCTGTAACTTGAAAGATCACCGCACGCATATGCAGCTGATGAGTGCTTTCCATTTACTGACACAAATCGACACAAGTGTCGTTCTGTTTCTGTTATTTATATTGAATGCCAAGAAAGATGAAACGACGTTTGGAGTCGATTTGTGTGTCACTCACACATGGAAAGCATGTAATGATATATGTATATACTGCTGCAACGTATTTAATGGGCACAGTCATTCGCGATGTCTTACACACACACACACACACACACACACAACTAGTTTAATTAAACTTACTGTAAGCATAAGTTTACGCAGTTGAGCATTGTAAAAAGGTACGCAATGTGCGTAGGGTAACCGCGCGCAAGACCAAACGACAAAACGATAAAAAGATAAAACGTAGGAAAACCATTATCTCTTTTAACGTATGTACATGATATATGGATCATATAATTTTTACGCAAAAAGAATTCAGAGATGCATATCCTGCGAGTTATATATCCGACATGGCTACGTCTCGTCCTTGCGTTTGCGTCATGTAATGGCATCAATGGGGTTTCGGATACAGTAAGGAAGATACGACAGCAGAGGTTTTCGGATATCTCTCAAGTTTTTCATCTCCATTTATATTTCGCGAATCAATCCTAGCTTGATATAGAATATAGAATCGTATCAAGTCTTTTCTATCGATCCTTCTTCACCTTGTTTCTTTACTTAAATGGCGGGTAAATCTACGTCGGAAATACAGAGAAAACACGCGTCGAGCGGATCATACGGCATAACGCAAAGCGTACTCACGAGTAGTAAATTCTTGTAAGAGACCTAACAATATACTTGGCGTTACGTAGTATATGTATATATGTAGACCGAGAAATAATCACAGATTTACGAGATTCTATATAATTATTCATCGTCAACCAACTGAATGTGTGATCAACATATGTACATACATACATATAAATAGCAGCACATTATATAATGAAAAAGAGAAAATTTTTATTCCAGTAAAGTACTTAATTCTAGAACAACATTTGTGGCCGCAGAAGTACGACGTGTGTGCGGGAAAGCTACAATCACCAGTGGCTATATCCACATCAAAGGCGATCGCTTTACCGCTTCCGGCTCTCGAGATGGGGTCGGTTATCATGATTTTCTTCCAACGCCGCAAATATTAATGAATAATGGAAAAACCGGTATAAATATATATATTCCTGCGTTGATATGATTTATATATACATGATTTTATCAACTATATCTGAAGAACAAGTCTTCTCTGAGAGAATAGCCCGTACGCTCTTTTTAGTTAAACTTACTACAGACAAGACGGCGATACATGGAAGCGTGCCGTATATATTCGGTGCTATACTGCAACGGAATCAACAATATGAAATGGAAGACGTGCATTTTCACTGGGGCATAAAAAATAATAGGGGTGCTGAACATGTGTTAAACGGTGTAAGGTAACACGCATATTTATTTGCTCGAATCGAAATGATAAGGAATGACGTAAATAATATAGCGATGAAAGATTGATGTCCATAGATATCCAATGGAAATGCATATTGTACATCGCACGATGGCATGTTCCACGTTTTCGCATGCGCTGCGGCATGAGGACGGTGTGGTCGTAGTAGCTACTCTCTTCCAGGTGACTTGAAAATTTGCCTCTAAAATTTGTCTACGTACTCTTTAACGTTTATTTTGAGACGTACAAGTATAAAAACACGTACGAGTAAAAGTCTATCAAAAACTCTATACGTCCAAAGATTTAAAGCGAGAGCGAGTCGAAGTTCTACGTCTAAATGTATACGTACGTGCTTTCAGTTGCAAGATGAGGACAATGAGCTCGTTCGATCTCTCATAAACGAGCTACCGGATGTGCACGGGGCGCATACGAAACTATCGGTCAACATATCTCTCGCTCTAGCATTCCTGATACCGTCCACGACCGATATCTTTTATACATACAAGGGATCTCTCACGACTCCACCTTGTAGCGAAGTAGTCACCTGGATACGTTTCGCCGTTCCAGTCCCGATATCTTTCTCCGTCAGGTATGTTTTCGTACACGAGTATGTAGCGTTCCTCTTTTCTTGAAAACAACGTTTAACAATACAAACGAAAAAGCAAAGCTTTTTATTACGTATCAAAATAATTTTTTTTACTTTGTTGATAAAAAGACATCCTAGTCGCATACTGCCTATATATATATATATATATATAGGCGCGCGTGTGTGTGTATATGTAGTAACAAAATCTATTTATCTGTGTTATCGTAGATGAACACGTTTCGGAAACTCTCAAACGGCGAAGAAATATTAGGCGATAATTTTAGACTCGTGCAAGATATCGGTCAACGTAAGATATATACTAGAAGCGTGGACCCGTCACTCTGGACAAAAGACATCAAGAGCGATGATTCACGCGTAAACGTTGCAAACTTAAGTTGGTTTTGGTCATAACGCACGACGCGCGACGCGGTCCGCGTTCTACTCTTTTGTTTTTTTACGTTGGACATACTTTTACTTGTATAGAACTGAAAAGTTTGGTGCTGCAAAACCATTTCGTCCGCTTTCTAGTCCGCCGTCCGTGTTCCGCGATACGTCGAGTTTGGTCGAGTTCACGAGTTCACGCACAAGATAGAGAGCCCTCTTTAAGTGATACAAAATGATACTTTTACGTATATTCTTACGTTTATTTATCGTAGACGTCATATCAAGGTACAGAGATCCGTAATCCGTTATCCGTTACCAAGACTCCGTAGATCACGCATGGAGCTTTTTGCACGCCGATACTCCCACGTGGGCGATGACGAGCCATGCTACGAGAGAAATAGCATTCTCGTGCTGACATGGCCAACTCAATAGCGTCTCGATCGGCCATAGTATATCCTCCGAAAGAACGATAACTGGCTCGTTTTTATACATATAGAACAACCACAGGATTAACGTACCCTGAAAGCATTATATATAGAGCTTGATAGAACGCGCAAAGAGGCGACGAGGTGACAAGTCGCTCGACCGTCGCTTTTTCACATGTTAAGCGACTCCCGCTACGCCCTCCGCGCTAATCATATTGAATTACGGACGTACAAAAGAGATACTTTTATTCTTCCTCGTGTCACTATTCGATAGAGTTGATAGACGCGACATGAAATGTACGTGTCACAGACACAGTATCCTTTTAGTTTATATGATATCACGCAAAAAGCAACGTTACGGTATGATGTGAGAAAATACGTAACTTACGTGCGTTCTCGCTTTCACGTTTGTAATCCAATACAACTACAACGAAAGACACGCTTAAGCGAGCGCGCTACTTACACTCACGGCACGAAAGCTATAAATTAACAACATCTGAAGTTTTAATCGTCGATTCAGTCGTTGATTCACTGAAAGAAAAAAAAATGCGTGCACAAATGTAGAGATACATCATACAAACGTACGTGTGTGTATAGCGATACTAATAATAATAATAATAATAATAATAATGATAATAATAATAATAATAATAATAAAACCATTTTACATCACGTATATCGCGCACGCTTATTTGTATGAAAAATAACGTTCTCATCTATATACATATACAATAAACAAATGTTCTGACACAGTCACTGACTCCGCACACCCAGCCCAAACCCCTAAATCTAGAGACATAAAGGGTGCGTTCCGTTTCACGCATGATACCCATACGGCATCGCTTCGCCTTGTTGTTCACCGAATGTTAAAGAAGAACAAGTACGGCCGTATGTGCGAACGCATGAGTGAAACGGGAACACACCGAAAGGAAAAAATTTTGAAACTCACCGTTATCTTTCAGGATACTTTCCACATGCGTGTACTGGCGTTGGAGCTTGGCATACTTGGCAAATTCATCCACAATGGAGAGTCCTGCCATATCTTCTTTCAACGTGCTCAACTCTTTCCGCAGCTCACGGTCATGTTTCTTTTGCGCCAACACACGTGATGAAATCTATATTTTATAACACAACACAGGATGCTACAAGCACAAACTTTAGAGTTTAGAACAATAGAACGCGAACTCTTTTGATACATCTCGCGTTGAGCAGTCACGTTGAATATCTGCCGTTAAGTACAACAACGCAAATATAAACACACAAACACACGTTTCTCAATAGACGTGAGGACTTGCAAATGAAAGGCGCGATTCCGTGGGTTTATGATTTTCTGTTCTGTTCGACGTTCACGCAAACGTTAAAGAAGAAACGTTTCTCTCGATAAAACGTGAAAATAATACTACTATAAATATAAATTTTTCAAAAATACTTACGAATCTAATCAGAAACGGTGCGATATTATGTAAAACGCACCCAAGAGTGGATACCACGAGTAAATCCATGTGTGCGATGTAAAAGATAACCTGTATATTCGCATCAACTATTTTCTTAACTTGTTCGACTCCGTCTTTGCGTTCGTTTGCGTGTAACTTTACGAAAAAGATTCAACGCGGCATGTTTCTCTCTTCCGTGCGCAGCGTCGCAACGGCGACGCATCCGACGCGAAGGTGAAAGGTAAATATCACGACTCACGACTCACGACCGCGTTATATTTTTCTAATAAAACGCACATCAGATGATACCCATGTCCTATACGAGGAGTGGGAGAGGGAACTTTTCGCGTTTGACCTATGTGGTTTGACCACGTTGCGCGCGTGACCACAGCCATTTTCACAGCCCCCCCGGTGCGGTGCCTGGAGATTTTCCACTGGACCAGCCAATCATATATTTTTATTTTAAATCAGCCACGTGACGACGTCAGACGTGCGCAAAAACGAGAGTCCAGTCCCACTCGAGGAGAGTGGGGGATAAAAAAATATCCGCGTGGCTGATCCAGTGAAAAAACTCCAGGCACCGAGAGGGCGCTGCACGCGCAGCTGCGCGGGTTTTGCGGTCATACGCGCCACGTGCCACGTGCCCCGCGCCCCCCGCCATTCATATGACACGAGACGCTCCGCGTCCAGGTCCAGGCTCCGTCACTGACCGTCACACCGTCAACCGTCACTCCCTCGCGAGTCGCGACGCGAGTCACGCGAGCTCCTGCGCGCGATACGGCCGAGTTTTCGTTCGATTCAAATACATATGAATACATACGATCTCTCAGCAAATAGTACGCATGTACATACATCGTGGTAGAAAAGAAAGATAAAAGACGCTTTAACGTATATGTATTCAAGGTAAAAGATTTTACTCAAGTCCTTTTAAACGTCTATACAGACTATACAGAGCTACGGACATTCAAAGTTAAGCCTCTCAAGGAGTGAGCCGTTTGGGATCGCGCGGAAACATGGACACTTTACGAATGTTGTCCAGGCCGAGATACAGCATCACTACGCGTTCCATGCCTATTCCACCACCAGCGTGTGGCGGGCAACCATATCTGAAGGCATCAATGTACGACTTGATTTTCTCGATATCTGAAACAAACTGACCTAGGTTACGACTCGATGACGTTTATGAACGTTTCTTAAAGACTGAGACGGCGGCGCCGCCGCCGCCGCGCCGAGCGCACTATGGCAAAGAGTTTATTTTCAACGTATGTACAGAAAAAGTGGGTGGGTGAACTAGCGTGTGGAAAGGAGTAGGAAAGATAAAAATCGAAACGTAACCAAATATGAAAAACAGTTTACAAAAGAGTTCGTGCGTTCAGTCGTACGTTGATAAAACGTTTCCTAAACGTTTGAACGCTCGCAACACGAAACGATACGTCTCGTGCAAACCGTTCCCCCTTACCAATTCCATGATGCTTGGCGCGTTCGGTAAGAAAATCCGGATCGTGAATACGTTGCGCGCCAGATATGATTTCCTCACCTCGCATAAACATGTCGTACGAATTGGACACTTTCTACAACGCAAGCGTACGAGTTGTTAAAAAAAAAGAGAAATATATACTGTGCGATTTTATATATGCACGGTAGGAATACTTTACAGGGTTCGTTGGATCCGGCATGGTGTAGAAAGGTCTTACGGCAAGAGGATACTTGTCCAAAATGTAAAAGTCTGTATCGTACTGGAAAAAAAAAGTAAAACACATTTATATAACGCACGTTGCACGATGAAAAAAAGAGATATACTAACGAGATAACGTGCAAAGTAACGCCGAAACACGCGCTATGCCGAAGACGTAAAAGTACGCGCGGTAAATTATACGCAGTTTCGTACAGTTTTTAAAAGTCATATATGCTTAACTTGATCCGCTCGACGGGATTTTATATCTTTACATTTCTAATGCCTCGTCGTTTCACGTGTCGAGCTCTGTTCATTTTCTAAACGTGTCTAAACGTGTCTTACTTTGCTCTTGACGAGTTTTCCCAAGAGTTTTTCATCCGGCGTCGACAGATCGTCCTCTTCTCCCAAGGTCACGCCCGCTTCTGCCAACAATTCGCGCGCTTGTGAGTACTCCAATCTCAAGGCTGGTTCAAGAAACTTGAAAGGCTCCACTGGATATTGTTGACCAACTGCCGTTATATCGTCTGCATAACTGTTGACGCCCCACCAAGTACGAATGTAACGTGCGAAACGTCGTAAATAGGATAGGTCGCGAGACGGAAAGACGAATACACGCATAAATATTGTATTACACATGTAACTAACTTCGCGCGTAAGCCTTTAAACAGCTCGGTGAACATCTGTCCGATGGTGTCCATCACTTCGTGATAGTGATACTTGAAAGCCATCTCCAGATCAAGGCCTACAAATTCTGTCAAATGTCTGTGCGTATTGGAATCTTCCGCTCTGAAAACTAAGCGCGACATTCTTAGCACGTATATTGTTAAAGGTATCATATTTGTGAAGAAGACGATCGAATATCCTCTAAAGCTCAACTCCTTGGGACCGGGAAAACTCTCTTTCCCTCTCTCTCTCTCTCTCTCTCTCTCTCTCTCTCTCAACTTTGCCTCTGGTCACCTCGTCCGACCCTATGTGGCACATACACGGAAAAAAATTCACGTGTTTTCGCACGACATCACGCGAAACAACCGTGTTCGTTTGTGGCACATTCTATTGGAATAAAAGTGGAAAGAAAAGTCAAGTATGGGAGGGACCATTTGGTACCGCGGACGTAAAAGTATAGAGGATAAGAAAGTCTTCTTCCCACTGTGCGTAGTCGTCGCGCTGTTGGAACACCAGTTGCCTTTACGTATTTCGACGCAAGCTAGTCTCTTAGCGTTAAAGCTATTTTATACGAGCGTAAACGCGTAGGTGTAGGGTTGTAGAAGTAGTAGTAGTCGTAAGTGTTGTACAAAATGTTTTCACGTTTATCGTTCTATTTCGACAAAAAGAATGATAGCGGCGCCGGTCGGGCGGGTCATGTGAATAACAGCACTCTGGGTGGTTAGATGTTACGTTTTACATCTTCGTAGTCGTGAAAGATGGACGTTAATCATCTTCCACAACACGCTTTATACAAACGGTAGTATACTACTCGACAACTATGCCTACAACCCACTTACAACCACGTTTACGCTCGTGTAGAATGGCCTTTACGCGCACCTATCGATAACTTTAAAAACTTGCGCATTCAAATAACGCCGTCCACAGGTAACGTTCAACGAAACACGTTCTATTTTTATCGAACACGATATACCTGCTCCGACGGTGAAAACTTTGTCAAAATCTGCGGCAATTGCCATCTGCTTGTACAATTGTGGTGATTGAGCCAAGTAAGCCGTGCCTTTGAAATAAGATACCGTAAACACGTTCGCCCCACCCTCACTGGCTGCGGAAATGATTTTGGGAGTATGGATCTCAACAAAGCCCTGCGAAAAGACGAACCGAAAGGAAAGAGAGGTTTCAGCGAAGATCAAAACGTCCGTATGCTTACCTTCTTTGTCAGAATGTCCCTAAAGAGTTTACAAACACCGGCTTCGACCTTGAAAATCGCTTGATTGGCCGGAGTACGTAGATCCAAAACTCTATTATCCAGTCTGGTATCCTGATTCACTCGCACGTTGAGTGCCGTCTCGTCGGCCTCGCCAACAGGTCTCGCGGCGTCTTCTATTTGCAAAGGAAGTTGCGGCTTTGCGGCGCTTACCACAAATATTTCCTTCAAATGAACCTCAACGTCGTTTTGCGAACACGATTCAATTTTCGAGGGCACAGGCCGCACCACGGCCATAGCATCGATTATGGACTCTCTCGTAATGCTAAGTGGGACGAAACGCCACGTTAATATATATGTATATAGCACTTAATATTCCGATCACGTTTACGCAGATCTTTAAGATTTTACTTGGATATAAATTTAATCATTGGTTTGCTGATTTCTTCCGTCACGGCAGCTAGTCCTTGTACAGTGTACGCATGTTGTCTCAACACGATAAAGCATTGCTTGCCTGTAAGAAAAAAAGAGAGAGAGAGACGTGAGATTCAAGTTTTATTTGTACAAACTATGCGTAGTCAGTTTTCTGTAAAGCAACATTATTATTACCTTACCTTTTGCACGACTAGTGTGTAAGCGACCTCTCAGCCAAACCGTCTGATTCTCTACATTTCTATTCAGATTCTTGATCTCCGTAAACTTTCTGTCCTCAAATCTTTCCTTACTCTGAATCATATCCATCTGCCCGTACTTTCCCACAGACACATCCTCAGTTTCCGTTGTAGATTCTTGCTGGGAACATTGTCAGGAAACATGGTACCAAAGGCACACGATTTTTTTATTTACTTTACCGCGCACGTTATAAACTGAATCCATAATATGTATATAGCAAGTACATGACGTTCACGTAACTTTACGCGACTTTAGGCGTATATCTATTTGCGTAAAGGATAAACTTACGTTTTCTTACACGTAGTCAATATTTCGTATAGAACAACTTACAGACTGAACTTTTCTTTCTTCCTTTTTCACTGCTTTCTGTAGCTCCTTCTGCTGTTTCTTAAGCGCTTTCTTAGACATCTCTTCTCTTTATAAAAAAATGACACAACGTTTATTCTGATATTATTTGGAATACGCATAATATCGCGGCAAACAAAACAATATACATAGGAACGTAACGTATATCTGCGACATAAATAAACTTGTTCTCAAGTAATAGTTATATTAACACTGTAAATATATCAGTTTATCTATAAAATGCAAAGATATTCGACACAGTCTGCACGGCACGTAAAAAATTAAACATTTACTTTGAAACCTACTTCACGTTGTAAACAACTGTAGCAAGAAATATATTTGTCTAAATTATGCAGAAATAAATCAGTTTGCGAGCTATACAATCAAGATTGAATCGGTACCCTGTTGGAGGACACTCGACTGGCTTGTCTTCACCCATCTGTAAAAGATGACACATGGATAACATATGGCGTACATCATCCTAGCGGTATACTGACGATACTCGCGAGGCAGCCCGACGTGTGTATTTAACAGTTCGTCTTGTATCGTCTTATTTAAAATAGATGTAAATATATATTATTGTTGGAGCATATTTTCGTGTAATATACATATGCTAACGGTAAAAAAGTTGCATATTGAACGAATGTCAACTTGAGCGAAAATGTAAAAATATGTAGAATGTTAAAATAAATATCACATACTATTAATCATGTTTATTAATGTAATATAAAATAAGATGTACGTATAAAATTATACATGTCTGATATATGGTCGTGGATAACCTAAATTATTTACAAGTACTTGCTTTTGATATACGTCCTCTTCTTCTTCTTCTTCTTCTTCTTCTTCTTCTTCGTTAACGTTAAGCGTGCCCCGATCCTCTCTTTCGCTATTACGTATAATACATAACCAATATGTTCAGTATGTTCACTCAGCTGACTCAACCCTTTTTTATGGTTTAAGCCGATCCGCACTGCGCATCGCCCTAGATCCACGTTCACCAACCACGGTGTTAGCTTAACCGACAGTTTAGCAGGCGTGACCAATAGAAATGACGCCACCCACCTCCGTGAAGTTGGCCGGACAACTTCAACGTATCGAACTTTAAATAATTGGAATCGATTGGTGGTCGTTTGGTGGTCTTTGGTAGTCTAGTCCGATCGTTTGGTGGTTAGCCGTTTTCCTGTAAAACCAAAATGAAATTTGCGGTGTGAAGTTAGCCGGACAATTTTTTTTTTTCAACCAATTTAACTTTTTTATAGCTCATTCGACGCGGAATCGTTTGGTGGTCACGAATATCACCAGTAAAACGTTTGGTGGTCAACCGTTTTCCCAGAAACTAAAAAAAACCGTATGCGCATAATGCCGGACATATCACCTCTGTGCCATTAATCAGAAAAGTTGTATTTGTCACCCAAATTAACTTTGATAGGGCTCATTCGACGCGGAATCGTTTGGTGGTCACGAATATCGTCATTAAAACGTTTGGTGGTCAACCGTTTTCCCAGAAAATAGGAAAAATTGTACGCTCACGCCATTGGTCGTATGACTGTGCTATTATAATTTGAAAAATTGTATTTGTCACGCAAATTGACTTTCATACGGCTCATTCGACGCGGAATCGTTTGGTGGTCACGAATATCGTCATTAAAACGTTTGGTGGTCAACCGTTTTCCCAGGAAATAGGAAAAACCGTACTCTTACGCCATTGGTCGTACGACTCCGTGACGGTAGCTCGATAATTTGATGAATAAAGATTATTTATCAATCAAATTGACTTTTATACGGCTCGTTGGATGCGGAATCGTTTGGTGGTCACGAATATCGTCATTAAAACGTTTGGTGGTCAAACGTTTTCCCAGAAAATAGGAAAAACCGTACGCTCACGCCATTGGTCGTATGACTGTGCTATTAATTATAGAAAAATTGTATTTGTCACGCAAATTGACTTCCATATGGCTCGTTTGACGCGGAATCGTTTGGTGGTCACGAATATCGTCATTAAAACGTTTGGTGGTCAACCGTTTTCCCAGAAAATAGGAAAAACCGTACTCTCACGCCATTGGTCGTACGACTCCGTGACGGTGGCTCGGTAATTTAATGAATAAAGATTATTTATCAATCAAATTAACTTTTATACGGCTCGTTGGATTTGATTGTTAAATAATCTTTATTCATCAAATTACCGAGCTACCGTCACGGAGTCGTACGACCAATGGCGTAAGAGTACGGTTTTTCCTATTTCCTGGGAAAACGGTTGACCACCAAACGTTTTAATGACGATATTCGTGACCACTAAACGATTCCGCGTCGAATGAACCGTATGAAAGTCAATTTGCGTGACAAATACAATTTTTCTAATTAATAGCACAGTCATACGACCAATGGCGTGAGCATACAATTTTTCCTATTTTCTGGGAAAACGGTTGACCACCAAACGATTCCGCGTCGAATGAGCCCTATCAAAGTTAATTTGGGTGACAAATACAACTTTTCTGATTAATGGCACAGAGGTGATATGTCCGGCATTATGCGCATACGGTTTTTTTTAGTTTCTGGGAAAACGGTTGACCACCAAACGTTTTACTGGTGATATTCGTGACCACCAAACGATTCCGCGTCAAAAAAAGTTAAATTGGTTGAAAAAAAAATTGTCCAGTTGACTTCACACCGCAAATTTCATTTTGGTTTTACAGGAAAACGGCTAACCACCAAACGATCGGACTAGACTACCAAAGACCACCAAACGACCACCAATCGATTCCAATTATTTAAAGTTCGATACGTTGAAGTTGTCCGGCCAACTTCACGGAGGTCGCCTGCTAACTTTAACCGTCGGTTAAGCTAACACCGTGGTTGGCGAACGTGGCCCTTTTTAAATCGCGTTGTGTAAGGGCTCAGGCTGGTTTCACATGGGGCGTAAGATGCGTATGCGCAACTTGCGTCAGCCACGTAAGAGCAACCGCACAAGACTCTCGTATGATCACGTAGCGTAACGTAACGTGAGTCAACGCACAAGAAACGTATCGGTTAGAGCTTCCGCACAAGCTCTCGTATGGTAACGTAACGTAGATCAACGCACAAGAAACGTTATAACGTCGTAACGGCCGTAACCAATACGTTTCTTGTGCGTTGGCTCACGTTATGTTACGCTACGTGACCATACGAGAGTCTTGTGCGGTGGCTCTAAATCGTCTCAGTATTTACGCGTATCATACGCGTATAGTAGCTGAGACGATTTGCGTGGCTGACGCAAGTTACGCATATACGCATCTTACGCCCCATGTGAAACAAGCGGCGTTGCCTCTCTTATGTAGATGGGCTCTCCTTATGGTCCTCTTTTATCTGAATAAAAAAAAAGTGCCCGTCTACAATAGGTGTTTTAAGCCCTAAGCTTTAAGTCCGTATCTACAATATAGGTGTAGTAAGCCTCAAGCTGTAAGAAATTGACCAATTACAGGCGAATCGTAGGTCGTAGAAAATTGACCACACACATTCGACGTTGAGAAGAATACGCGACTGTGCGTGGTCACGTTCTTGCGATTCGCGACTTGCGACTGCTTGCGCGACTCACATTTGTAGACCCCGCTACACGCAGTCGTCGTATGTTGGAGTCGGATGTCGCAACGTAGCCGATGGCCCAATGAGAGACGTTCTTTTTCGGATACGAATTTTCCTCATTGGACCATCGGTTACGTTTCGATATCCGACTCCGACATGCGACTGCGTGGGCGCGTTAAGCCGCTCAGTAGCAGTCGAACGTGCGTGGCTCTTACTTTTTTAGAACCAACCACGCAACGCAGAGTGTTGCGAAGACGAACTCAACAGTTGTCTCTGCTGAACGCGGTCATATTGTAGATGCCGGGCCTTAGCAGGGAGCACACACTTCTGCATAACGCATACGGCGCGGCGTAAGCATAAGAAAATTGATTGGTCTATTTTCTTAGGGTGCTGTCACATGGCAGTCAGAAATTCGGAAAACGGAATCTCGGAAAAGTAATGGAGAGGGGGTCAACCACGCAGAGTCAGCTCGCGCGGTACGATTTTTCAAAGGCCGGGCTCACCATGGAACGACTTTTACGGAAAACTAAATGGCATTCTAACCAACATATTTTTAAATTAAAGAAATTTCTATATAATTTTAGAGTATAATAAAAAATACGTCGAAGCTTTATTTTTTAATAGACTTTACTACTACGGTAAGTATCTTTTTTCTTCTAAAACAATAAAAATAATTTTTTCACGTAGACATGCAAAACGTGCGGACTTGTCAGTCCGAAATTTTTGTGACTGGGCTCCCCATGGACTGATATTTCCGGAATAAGTAAAAATTGAAAAATTTATTTTTTTTGTTTTAGAAGAAAAAAGATACTTACCGTAGTAGTAGAGTCTATTAAAAAATAAAGCTTCGACGTATTTTTTATTATACTCTAAAATTATATAGAAATTTCTTTAATTTAAAAATATGTTGAGGTTGTTAGAATGCCGTTTAGTTTTCCGTAAAAGTCGTTCCATGGGGAGCCCGGCCCTTGAAAACGCGCACCGCGCGAGCTGACTCTGCGTGGTTGACCCCCCCTCTCCGTTACTTTTCCGAGATTCCGTTTTCCGAATTTCTGACTGCCATGTGACAGCACCCTTATGCACATGTATGTATATGGACCACGCAGTTTTCTTATGCTTACGCGCCGTATGCGTTGTGCAGAAGTGTGTGTCTGGGCCCTAATTAGTGCTCAGTGCTCATCCACTTCCAAATGGGATGCATGGCTGCGTTCTGCCGATACTCCGCTAGCCTAGCAATCGTGAGCAGTCGCTCGTTTTCGCTCGTTTCCTCTCCTTTCACCCAATGGATTAAAAAGAGAGGAAACGAGCGACCGCTCACGATTGCTAGGCTAGCGGAGTATCGACTGAACGCACCCAATGGGATGCGTTCCGAAACTCAACCG
>JASTWP010002777.1:0-36622 GCA_030770255.1 Temnothorax ravouxi
AAACTTGTCTCTTGAAAATTACAATTGTGATAACACTTATAAAAATTTTTGAATATCAATGTTAATAAACATTACCTCATTTTTTACATGAAAAGGAAATTTTATTAAAAATCACGAGTAAAACCATTTGTGGAAAAAGTTACATTAATGTAACATATAACATTATATAAAATAAAATAGCTCTATTCCTATATTAATATAAATTGAGATAGTAATTAATTACTACGTCAAAAGGCGCTTTGATTAAAATTAAATATATATCCACTTTGATCCGTAATTTGTTAATGAGTAGCCGAATTTGAATTTTAAGGACCTTCTATATATACTTTATCTAATTTATGATTAATAAAGCGCGCGGACGATTATAGAATTGGGGTGCAACGCGCGCGATTACACTTTCGAGCCGCGATTTATGCCGGCAAGGTTGCATTTAGCGGGATTCGCGCGGTTATTCATCATCTTCGCGCGCGAGTTTTTTCCCGTTTTACGAGCTAACCCCGGCAAAGATTCCGGGAAATTATTATCCGGATGCACTCGGTAGACAAGTCGACCGGCGTAAGATAATGAGATAATAAGGAAATGAAACGAATGTCGTCGTTGTCCGACGGAAAAAGGAGGCAAAGAGAGAAAGAAAGGTATAGAGAAACCATTCATTCGTCCCGGCGATCCGTTTATTTCATGCCTTAAACGCGTCGATAAATTGGAGTACGCCTATTAAATCTCCCGTTAGAGAATACCCTCGTTTATCCGAAACTCGCTCGCTTTAACGTAATTTCCCGGAATCCTTGCGGTCTTTTGCCGCACGAATATCGCGAAGAATCGCGTCAATAATTTCCCAGTTTCAAATAATTGCAATAGCAGGATGAAATAATTGAAAAATGTTGTCATGTAGAAATCCTTTCGATTTACACGATTAAAAATGAAACTATAGAAGCTCCGAAAAAAAGCATGAAAAATCGAAATGAAAGAATTTCAGAGTTATAAAACGCAGAAATAATCGCTGGAACGTTATTTCATTCGGAAACGGATGAGGCTTTAACACTGCAGTTTTTAGAAAGTTTTATTTCACCGTTTGATGTTACAAAATCTCTTTACACGAAAGCTCATCTAAAAAACAAATAAATAACGGCGTAAATACGTCTCAAATACAAGAAATATATATCGTCGGTTGTTCTCGCAAAAAAGCCAGCGCGCGTACGCCTCCTCCAAAAGTAGGACAGAAAAAGAAACGCGCGTACTTGAATATCCGTTAACGATGATTAATAAAGCAATAATACGATGTGTCGCGTCTTGTCTTGTTCCGTTCTCGTCTCGTCTCGTTTCGCGAAAGTTTCCCCGCGAAATTGTCAGTCAGCTGGGAACGCAAATCGCGTTTCTTGCAGCGTGAAACTGTTTGTGCCGCGAGTTTCCATTTAAGTTCTACGACCGGAACTCGCCTTACCGCGGAATTCCGCAGAATTGAATTTGCACGGAATAACGAAGTAACAGTTCGCGTTTCGCGAGCGATGTGCAAATACATTATTTGTTCCGTTCGCCGTTCCTCCTTCGTTCGGCCATCCTCTCTTTATTCGTTCCTCTCTAGCCGCACTCCCGACAGCAAACCTGTCTCGCATAAAAATCGCCCGTCGCCGTCCCCGCGCCGCTGATGCTGCCTTCGGATTCGCTTTGTTCCCGAGCTTTCGAAGCTCTCGATTTGTCCAAGTCGCGCTGACGATCCCATCTTTTGTCGTCCACGCAATCGTCGCTGCTATACTCGTCATATGATGAACCACGATTCTGCACACGATAAAAATTGCGAACATTTGCAAGACGCGATTTCGGTCATCCGTTTTAAGAATTTGAAATAGCGCGGTATAAAAGATGACAGTGCTTCGTTTCGTCTACGCAAAAATCGAAATAATGCACAGCAAAACGAGAGCTGATCGCGAATTATACGAATTTTATTATTGTTTTCATAATAATAAATAATTTTTATTATGCGTAATAATTATATTTGATATTTTTTAATAATTATAACAAAAATAATATTAATAACCTCAAAAATGCACATGCATTTCTCGAATAAATGATAAAAATTATATAGTAAATTTTTTGACGAATTTAGAGATTCTTCAGCGAATTTTCCGCGAAATTTCTAATTAAAAAGATATTATACAACTTCGAAATATCTATCGTACTATAGGCAGCGTTGTCGTATCAAATTTCCGTCGCGTGAAAATCCTGCGACAACCTCGTCAGAGCCCTGAAAATATTTTCCGGCGACGATCGGTGGGGCCATCCTGTTATAGAATACCGCTGATAACGACGACTCACCGTGACCCTGGTTTCGCACAAAAGGCGTATCCGCGCGATAGCTTCGATTGCGGACCGGCAGCGACGAGATCCGCTCTTCTTCTCGCCGAGGACGCTTCCTCCGGGACCTCTGAGAGTCCTCGCAGCCCTCGTCACCCATGGAAAGTGTTTTCTTTGTCATACGAGAAATGTCGTTGACGTTAGCACTATCTGCGTATCGCTTTTCAGCCGATAAATGGAATAGATATCGATTTTTTTTATTCCCTCCGCGTCGACTGTAATGACGCGTAAACGAACGCACGTGAGACAAGTGAATGAGGCGCATAAAACGTGTGACGCATTCAATTTCTCTTAGAATATTATTAATTTTACAGAAAGGTGTTTTGGAGTAAAAGATTGATGGATTTTAAAGACGAATACTTAACGGCAAACGTAACGGTAGTTATATCTCAAAGAAAAACAATAAATCCATCTCTCATTATTATATAGAACTATCTAGCTAATAAAAATTCCACCTCAAACGTAGATATTATTAAAATTAAATCACTGTAAACGTTACTACAAAATTTGTCTGATAGTTTTTTTATACAGGGTGTCCAATTTAAAGTTTACAGTGTTATATCGCAGAACTGATAATTTTATTGAAAAATGAGTTTAGACAAAAGTTGCATGGTTTGGAAGAGGGAATCGATTATCGTAAAAAAAAAACGAAAGAAAAATTATTTTAAAAAATTTGATTGCATTTTGTAGACGCATTCAATTTTACAAAATTGCAAATGTAAAACCTTAATATTATTATTCGATTCCTTTCCATTAGTTCTACGGTATAAAACTATGCAGGTAAAACTATTGAAAAGGTGAACACTTTACGAGATATTCATATTTCTATTAAAAACATTATGACAGAAATTAAAATATCTCAGGAAGCTTTATTACATGCGTTTTGAAAACGTCTCGACGAGATCTACAACTTTTATCTCAAGGAAAAAAGTCAAGTTATTCTATTTAAGAAATTAGTTTGCTTTTAAAATTTCTTGAAAACGATGAGTATCTACGACATGACTCATATCTGGATCATGTGTCCCCTTCCAAATCACCCTGTATATGCGTGTTGTCGATATTAGCATTTCGCGAGATAATCCAGCAAATATACAACACGCGCTGGAACGAATTCTGCTGACGTGATTAGCGTAGCAACAATGTGATACCATTTACCTGACGACGTCCTGGTTCCATTCGCGAGCCGCCGCACTCCGCCCGAAGATGACACGTTCGTGAATTTGCGAAATCACTTAATTTCCCGCGGCTAGACGCGCATTCGGGCGAACAGGCGATCAGCTTGCTCTCCGCTCTCCGTACAAATTCCGTAATCGTGGCCGCAACACGGGCATAGCGTGCGCACGCTTTTGTCTCGTCTCATCATTAATGGTATAAAACAGAAGGGCCAACATCTATAAAAAGAAGAGTGTCGATGCTATGCTCGCCTTAGTTCTTCGTGTAAGACTTATTTAAAAAAAGAGAAGAGGCCTACAGAATTTTGCAAGATTAGAATATAGAATTGTAAATTTTATGAATCTAAAGCTAAAAATAAGCGTATTTTTTCTTTTTTGTTTAAAAAATTTGAAACTTTTAATATACTGAATCTATTCTTATTACGATTTTGACACTGCTTTGTGTGTACCTTTCTAGATTCTCACCCTGAAAAGTAGTTCTGAGTAAGACGCGAAATAAATCATGAAATGACATGCTCAAATAGTAGGTACATAACTTTATACATTTTTAAATAATCAATGGATAATATCAAGTGATAATAGCAAGTGCCTTATTTCTTTCATTATGTCCAATTAAAGGCTTATGTATAATTTAAAAAAATTCAGGGATGATAGAATTATCTCTATAAATGCACGTAGCGAAAAAAATCATGTAGATGCACCAGTAAATGAGATTATTTCCCGATGGAGCTACATCGCTACATAAAATCGTGTTGCACTTCGCTAATTAGTAGGTTTAATGAAGTGAATATAGTTCATTTTGAAATACGGCATTACACACGCTTATCGGCAGTCGTCGTGATTTATGAGAGCGAGTAATTCCGCGATTTCCGTCGCGTATGAATTCAATTCGCCGAAAAACGGACGCCGCCGACGCCGCGCCGCGACCAGAATTAAATTTAACGAAAGGGATTTACTGATTACGATTCGCGGCGATTCTCGCGCTTCAATCGTTTCGCGCTATGGCCGCGCGCGCGTTGGTCTTTTGAAAAAACCCGTATATTACAGGGAGAGAGACTATTCAGAGAGTATCCGCAGGTGCGCCTCGCTAATTAGCGTCGTTTTTACCGCCGCTAATAAGCGATTATCGAAAACCTTGTTTTACCGCGGTATTGCTTATCGGCGCGAATTTATATGCGAAATATGGGAGATAATGGTCGCGAACGAACGTTAAAATCCCTTTTTTTTCCCCGATCGCATCTATTTATTTAATATTAAATTATCGATTTATCATGCGCTTTCGTGATTTCGCTCAGTAAATAAATATGAATATATTTTACACATAAACGCACGTACACACTGCAATCAATGATTGATATCAAAGTTATATACGTAACATGCAATTTACATTGCTTTTCGCCACGTATTAATAATATCCAATCGCGGCACCCTTTTCGCTGCTTTTGTTCCATAGATTAATTGAAATAATTTTTTAATAACTAACCCCATTAAGCAAAATGCAGCCAATCGGGAGCTCATAAATTTCTGCTGTTTTAGTATTATCGGCACGTCCTTCACGCCACATGCCGGACAACGAATCGATTCATCGTGGTATTTCCAATATTTCAACTGGAAATAATAATATGTAGCGTTAAGACTTATGCTGGCTTATATTCAGATCTGTAATAAACTTCTCTTCTAATATTCGTAATACGTTCAGCAACAATTTTACTTAATCTAGGATTGAATAAATCCAAAGGAGAAGGAGGGAGGGGAAATAGAATTCCCGCTTCTAATTTAATTATCTCTTGCAATTTTTAATTTACTCATCGAATTAATAAGTGCTGTTGGCTCTGGTGCAGACCTTCCGTGGAGAAAACATTGTTCGGGCCGTTTCGGCGCGGCGAGTTTTACCATCGGGCGCTTTCAGTGTCGGAATCCACGGGAGCAGCATGCCACTCTGCGACGGGCCCGCTCCGCTTGCATTCCGCCCTTTGTGATTTACAAAAAGCGCGCTGTTTTCTAGAAGCATAAATTCATCCGAGAGCTCGCGCGCGCGATAAACATTAAACCGGCCTGGCGCATCTCGCAGCAATGAGAAACGCACGCTCGCGGGGCGTAGCGGATTAATGAACAGAATTTACGAATGCTATTTCTAATTACTGTTTTAAACGCGCGGCGCGCTCAATCGCGTTGTTTGCGGTAAACCGATTTGGAACGCCGCTACGGCCGCTGATTACAACAAAATCCGCGGTTTAATTACGGGCGTAATAAGTCATTATGGAAATCTCCATGGAGCTGATGATCGCGCGCGTAACTACATATTGAAAGCGACGATGCATCGCGCGGATCGCGCACCAACTCTCGCGGCTTTTTCTTTTACCATCGTTGTATTATAGACCGAGATCGTATCTTTTCAATGATTCAGTACATTTTAACACCGTTTCATGGTAATATATGTTTGTAGTACAACCTTTTTCTCACGGAAATAACATTATTTTAATATTGCGTTTGAATTAGTATATAAAATTATCTCTCGTGTTTCCGGGACACATACTGTATACATCAGCGAAGTACAAACTAAGTCTTTGACCTTTCGACGTATCTTTGTATTCTTGTAAACAAATGTGCAACATATTGAACATATTTGAAATTTAGTCCTTATTTCTCGTTTTCGAAACACGTTCATTAGCAGAACGTATAAATTTCAGTTGAATGACAGGCCATTTGTTATTTAAAATATCAAGCGGGGTCTTAATTATTACGTAGACAACAAAACCGTGTATTGATAAAGTACTTTATTAAAATGTAAAATAACAAAAACGTTGCGCGTTAATTAAGCTCTCGCTTTCGCGTTGAACATAATTGCGTCTCATTGATCGATATCGAATTATAGTATTAGTTTCGAAACGATCCGAGCTTAATGTTGAAAACTGCTTTATTGGGAAAAGCACAATGACGTTTGTTATCAGTCGATGTGTCAATAATGAACGATCCGCGGAGCGCTTTTTGTTAATTTTTCCAGCTTTTCTTTCTTCGTGGCTCGCACGCGGAAGCTCGCGAGTCCTAGCTGTCGCTTTCAAATCCCCGGGGTCAGCGGACTTGCAGGGCGTCAGCTTCGCGTTTTTGTACTCGAAGCCGCAAACGTGTCCGCATAACGGACAAATCATTCTAACCCTCTTCGCGCGCTTTATCAATTAACGGAATAAAGTGAAAACGGCCAACATCTGTTACGAATTGTTCTGCGGATGAGAAGCTGATAGCACGATTGTGCACGAATTGCGAGGCATAAGACCGATCAAGTGCAGAAATTTGCGGTTCACTCAAAGGACGTACGGGCGACAAATAATCAAGAAGAAGAGAGGAACACTTTTTAAACGGAATGAAAATATTTATCTTAAATCACCGAAGAATTTACGTTCAATTTCAATTAACTTTAGATTTCCAATTTCTTGGATTTCTTTGAAATAATGGACTAATATATTATATCTTATTGATTATATGATTGATTGCGAATATTTCTCCGCGCGTGGCTCTGATTGCCTCTTTCACATTTCCCATTGATTTATTCAGGAGAGCCTAATACTTAGTTTGTTATTCTTTGTCTTGGATCAAATTCTCGGAAACAGAAAGTCTCAAATTGACGCGGTAGATTTGTCGAATACCGGGCGCGAAATTTTTGGTTGTTTACGCGCGACCCAAAAAA
The DNA here is from genome assembly GCA_030770255.1 of Temnothorax ravouxi. Lineage (NCBI taxonomy): Eukaryota > Metazoa > Arthropoda > Insecta > Hymenoptera > Formicidae > Temnothorax > Temnothorax ravouxi. The sequence goes on from JASTWP010002777.1 coordinate 7,210, forward strand.
CCGCAAGTTCTAAATTTTGTCTGGCCGATCATGCGTGTCGTGAAAAGATCAGCAAAAAGCTATCTCTCTTTAAGGCGATAACGACGGTCGCCACGGAAGAAACGGCATTACATAGGGAGCAAAAAGTTTTATCAGATAAACGCCAGAGTTCTGTTGGAGTCTATGTTACCTTATTCAAAAGAAGTATGATAAATCATATGAGATACAGCAGCAGGACGACCTCCTATTTGTCCGTAATATTACGCGATATATTTACCAGAGATAATGCTTTGAATTAACGGGCGATCAATTAAATTAACTGATTACTTAACGAATTAAATATAAAATGATTTTCATTTAATTTTTTGTAATAAATTATTGTGGTTAAAATTAAAATATCTTTTAATAATGATTTTTTAATAATGATTTTTCTAACATTTTCTTCAAAGCTCTTCCTCTGTCAATTAAGTTAATTAAGTTAATTGATCTTTGATCCGAAAGTGTATTACGTACCCGAAAAGACAGAGGGGCTCCGATGTGTGAGGTCGTCAGTTTGTCGCCGCCCGTATGAAGCGTTGGCACAGCTTCCCTCTGGCATTGGGAGCAGACTTTTCTCTCGCCGTGCAATTTCCACGTGTCCACTGTGGGCGGCGAAAGCGAGTGTTAAGCCTTAAAACGCTTTCACGTTCGACCACAATCGACATTACAGATTGTCGTCGCGCTGGATAGGCCGCAAACGACAAAAATTCTTCCAAGGGCCAGTTTTACTAACGTCACTCAGCTTTAATCATGTTTCAACCGTTTTTCTACATATTGTACGATTGTATTATATGTATAAAGGAATCTTTTAAAAGAAAGGATTTAATCGCGGCTAAGAATCCAACGTCAGTATAATGACTGGACTTATATGAAAGTTTTAATAACGATTTTGTAATTTCTGTTAACATCAAAAAAGTTTAGATTTTATGAATTATTTATACAGTGTGGTGTACATATTTTCTAAATGCTAAATTAATAGATACATAATTAAAATTAACAATAAAACAGGAATGAAAATGAAAAGTAATTATACCACTAATGACAATATTTGAGAATTAAATATTAATATCGCAATAATCTTTGCTGTCTCATATGATCTGTCTTGTTTGTAATTATTAGAATCCGAATGTTTCCCTCGTTAATTAATGATTCTTTTCGTATTGGCCTACTAGTTCAGATATGGCGAGCGACCACATAAATTCAAGACGGAAATAGCTACGACGACTCACGCCAAACATAGAACTTTAGCATTTACCGTATCCGAATTAGGATATATCGCGAAAGCTCTCTCGGTTGCCGTGCGGCACGTAAGGTTTAATCGCATCGGTATCTACCGCGAAGTATAAGCGTAAACTTTCTTCGGCCTCGTTCTTTTTTGCTGCTACCACTATCGACTGGTGTGACTCGAGACCGAAATCCGATTCGACGATATCCTAAACTCCCGTTCTTCTGCAAAAAGTCAAAAAGAAGTAAAAGAAATGTAGTCGTCGTCGTCGTCGTCGACCGTTTCGTCTAACGTCACGTGACTCAATTTGCGAGTGCAAACATGCGAAATATTCGTAAAAAGTTCTTTTTAAACGTGACTATAGATGATCATTATAGATGATATTGTTATTTTTTAAATTAATTTGAAGATCATCTTGTGATAAAAAATTATACATACCCAGTAAAAAAATTTGTGTTAAATTCAACACATTTCACATGTTCCAAACGGTCCACTCAAATTTTTGTGTTAATTTAACGTAATGTGAATATGTAAAATTATGACACAAATATTATGTCCATAATTTAACACAAAATAAAGATAAGTTTGATGATATATGAACGAAAAATTTTGTACAACCAACATCTATATAACGTTAAATATAAATGAAAAAAATGTTAATTTAACATTTTTGTATGTACAATAGACATCCATATAATGTTAAATATAATAAACAAAAAGGATATTTTTTTTAACAAAACTACATTAATTTTATGATTAAATATAAAATGTGTTATTTTAACATTTGATTTACTTAAATATGAATTTAATCCAGAAAAATTACATAACATAATCAAAATTAAATTAACACATAAGTATGTCACATTTTTAACACAAAAATTTTAACAAGGTCCATTTTTAACAAAAATACACAATTTTTTAGTGTGTAGATGAGACTTTGTGATAAAGCGATATAATATAGTTAGATAATTAGTAACAATACATTTTTCATCAAGATAAACTTTTGTTTGATCTTAATCTATTGTAAAAGACAAAGACTTTCCCATAAATATGAAAATTAAAAGATTTGGGGATAATTTTTTACAAGTTATCAATGAATTACTTAATTACTTCAAATAAATTATAGATATGAAAAATTTTGTTATAAAGCTGTGTTTATCATACGAATTTTCAACATTTATTGCTCGTGTAGCATTTATTTTGAGAATTATTTTGAAAATACTGACAATGAGTCACACTTTTATATAGTATATCCAGTTCAGAAACTTTATAAGTTCTCTCGACCCAAGAGACTCATGAGTTGAAGGACTGCAGGATGGACAAGAAGAAGGTCGAAGGTGGAACGCGAGACGATAAGGCTACACCACAAAGATGAACTAGCAAACTCCACCTTTTTTGCGCGTAATTTCCGTAAGATCCCATCTATCAAGTTATCTATCCCATCTATCAAGATATTTAATTTCTCAAGCACCTCCAGGATCAAAAAACGTGGAAGTTTAAGAACCGAAATTGAACGAAATTTACGTTATAGATTCTTATCGTCATTAAAAGATAATATGACGTGAAATAACGAATATTAAGAGAGCAGTGTTAAGTACGTAAAAGAAAACATTATAACAAGTTTTTATTATAAAAAATAATTTTTAATAAAATAAAAATTAAGACAAATAATTATAATACGCCGATACGTTTTTTTACGAAGCGCAATAATAGCGCGGGAGGGCGGCTTGAGAACAGCGCCAGGGGGTAGCGGCCAGGCGGTCGACGCTTGATACAGAGGGGTCCCGGAAAATATTCCGCGCCGGAAGTAGAAAAAGCGAACATGAACGTTCGCGGAACTACCTGATTAGTTCAAACATTTGCCAACGATCCGAGAGAACTGCGGATATGTATGAGAACCCTGTACAACGTCGTCTCGATCCTCGATGCTTACTTAATTGCTTATCACAAATTGGGCACCAGGAGGAAGAAATATGACTATAGAGGTTAAGAAGAAACATTTGGTGTACGATGAACACGAAAAAAATATTACTTTCTATAGTTATTAAATAACTTTATTTTATAAATTGCTCTATGTTTAAGCTATAATTTTAATTTTCTAATAATATTAGATATCTTTTAATTGGCAAATTGAGAATTATTAATATTCTTGAACTAATTATTCGCGCGTGTGTAACCGCTTTAATATACGTAAAAGTCCGCATATCATTAGTATGCTCAATTACCTCGAGAATAAGAGTTTGCGCCCAGTCCAAGGAAAAATCCTGCACGAGGACGGAAGTCGAGCCTCGTATTGCGTCTGAGGGTTCTTAATGTATTCCTTCCATTTTTTAAAAGAGAGACAGTTACGATTCTCTGACCCTTAGTCACCCCCGAACGCTGGGAACGAGGGTTAGACTAGTCGCAGTTACCGGTGCCACTGGTAGCGGAAGCGAAGGGGCTTGCAGAGGTTCATGGATAAAGGGCAAAAGGGATCACGCTCAGAGAGAATCGAGGGGGGGCCACCGGATCGTAGCATGGGGTGTTCGAGACCCATAACCACCCCCTGGGTTAACCGATACCGGCAATTATCAACGCGTCTCGGTCACCGTGATCCTCCCTTCTTCGATGCTAAGACACGACTGCATAGAATGATCCTAAATTGGTCTCACAAAATTTACATTTTTTATGTTCGTATATGTTATACTGATGTTCGAGAGATTTAGAATCGATCTTTTTGTAACAAAAATTTCCAACAGATTAATATATTGTTAAATACATTTAGCGATATTGGAAACAGGATGGAATATTAGAGAAAATAGGAAAATTTCTTATAATATTCCACATACACACACACTTTTTCGTAATTTATATTTATTTTATGAATATACCTTTTTTTATACGGTATATAAATAAGAAATATTTGCTGCTCTTAAAAGATTAATTTAAAAATTTTAATTATAACTAAAATATGTATAAAGTTAATTTAGAAAGTATATAAAGAAATTCATAAATGATTTAATTTCCACTGCATTTCCTGACAGAGAATTCTTTATGATGCAAGAGTTATATAAAATTCCAACACAATAATCTATATTTTTTCTATTTCACGACTTTTATAAAATTGACAATTTAATCTATGTATTATTCTATTATTTCACATTTAAACTTTACATTTAAATGCCATGCAGTGCTTAATATAGGTGAGAACAGTGGGAATCAATTTCGTCGTCTATAGACGAGTCAATTTCTATAGCAAGGGGTAGGTGGAGCGGAGCTCTCTTTCATGTAGCACCATTTAGAACATTCTCTCTTAATATATTCCGTGCAATTAGATAGATGAGAGGCAACGTTACACCCATACGATACGAAATATCACCGTTTAGAAACTCTTCCGTCAAAGGGTGTTAAAGTGTCGTGGTTGAGACCGGCGCTTTGACTTTTAACGGTAGAATCGTAGAATGATCGTATACTTCAAATATAATTACCGGACACAGAATCGGCTGACAATTAAAGCAATTTTTTCTTTTCTTTATAAAGGCAACAACTATTATAAAGGAAATTATTATAAAGCTGATAACATCACAATTAAAAATTATCATTTTTATGGTATATTTATGTTTTATGAAATACATTTAATATGCATGTATAAAATTGCGATCACTGAGCATTTCTAACTTCTCTATTTTATATTTGAGTTTAACGATTAATTTAAAAATATCTGATTGATTATACATTTCAGATAAAGAAAGGTCATAGAAATTGGACTCTGTTGCACTTGAATCTATAAGATTATGACCGTGTGCGTTGAAGTCGTTACGTGCTCGATTTAATAGAATAGATGCAATAGATGTGCATCTATAAAAGTGCGTCGTTTATTGCTCATGTTAAAAAGGTTAACGCGTGTGAACTGACAAACACAATGTCGGCACGCGTGTCACCTCGTCTTGTCAAACATCAATTACGTGTTCAAACAAGCTACCCGAAGGATGGTGCTTGACCGGCAAACATTAAATACATGCATTACCCTGAGACACGCTGACACAATGAACGACACTTCCGCTGCCCCTCAACTTTGTTGGTGCTGGTGCAGATTACATGACAAGTTAAAAAAATAAACGCAAAAATATTTGTATTTAACGTTCAACTATTACTGTGAGATCGCTTTGAATGTAGATATCTTTCTGAAATAACGCACGCTCAAGAATCCATTTCCAACTAACTGTTCTAATTTTTTAGGAGTACAATAAGTAATAAAGACAAAATAAGATTCTGATTGAAACAATTTTAGTCATTAGTATAAAATATAATGATTTTTACATCATAAATATCACTATAGTGATTTTCCAAGTGTTAATGTTAGCAATCAACTATAAGTCCTCTCTTCTTCTCTTCTATCTATTAATAATTACTATTAGACAGATGAATTTGGAAAAGTGTTCACGACCAACAATCAACATTCGTCAATACTTTTCCAAATCTATTCCGTCCTTTTACAACCCAATAATTATTCAAGACTTATTGTACAATATAGTTGTTGATATAATAATGTATTACTTTCGTCCTGTTCAACTTAACATCTCATTTCTCAAGAATTGTTCTGTGCTAGATTCAATTACCGTACATTAAGTTTAATAATCAAGTTTCGCCGTCTCCAACTCGACATTCCATTACTGGAGAATTATCGTGCAGCTAAAATACGGCGTACCGTGAGTTTCTAGCGAAGTCGACGGTTTTAATTCCCGAGAAGCTTTTGTACCGCGCGAAACTTGTGCCTCGCGCTTTCGCATCGAAATTCCGTCGCGCGCGAGAGCGAGAGCGAGGGCCGAAATTTTCGCGGAGAATTCAGCTCCTTTGTCGGCCACGTCTGTATCTAGCGAGAATTATAGCCGGGTTAGGTATAGGTACGCGGCACGAAATGGCCCGACTTAAAATCTAAGTAGCCGTGCATCCCCCGGAGCGGGCCGCAGATAGGGGAAGATAGAGAAAGCTCGTAGAGGTGGCCGTAGAGGGTTGCCCGGGATGGCGAAACTGCAGGGAGAGAACCGCGGGGCGGCGGTGGGTGAGTGAGAAGGGAGCTGGCGGGAAAGGGGGGAATGGAAAGGGTGGGATGCTGGGATGCCGAGGGGAGCATCCGGGATCTCGGAGGGTACGTGGGGCGGTCGGTCGTCATGGATACGCTCCCGGCTAACCCTGTAACCGCTCCTCCCTCGTCATTCTACATTTTCGCAACTACCCGCCGCCATCATCGACCCACCATCTTGTCTCGAACCCTACGAGTCCCGTCAAAATTTTGAGACGATCCCTTGAGACAGACGTGACTAAAGATTTCCCTTATACTGAGTGACCGTGCAAGAAAACAGGGTGACGTATACGTTCGAATGGAATCCTATCGTGGGATGATTGTCGCGATACCTGAGAGAGATAGAAAAAGTCACGAAATTTTTAGGAGTCGTGACGATAAGAGTAAAAATGTATCTAATGTGTCCGATCTACAGAGTAATTCGTCTTGTAAATAATTTCTATATTTCTATTATGAATCGTAATATATGTATGTGATGTGTTAACATATGTTATGTAGATATATTTATCTTAGATTTACAGTTTTTATTTAATCTATGTTATATGTAATAAGACCGATTCGTTTAAGAAAATATTGAAACCTACGAAAATCTGATTATTTAGGATTGATTTTGCTAATGACGAATTTTTTTATTCTCTGTTTTTGATTAAGAGAAAAACAGTATAAATTAAAGAATTAATTAGTAAAACTGACACATAACGATTTTATCAATTCAGCGTTCTGCGAATTAGTATTAGTATTTTATGTCTAAATATCAATTTTTAATCGCAACCAAATTGTCAACTGAAAGAATATCGCGGGTATCATTTTTTACAAATTAACGAACATCGCTTCATGACTACAGTGGACCACGTATAGTGCGACTGTATTGAATAATATAACGTTATCTCAGTCGGTTATTTCAGTGACCTTGTTGGCGCGAGATGAATTAATTAGCAGCGAAAAACGTGTTACGGGAGCGAAAAACCGAGCGGCGCGGCGCGACCCAGCATCCCCGATCGGGATTCGCGCGCGAATCCCGATCCAGGAGGCGGGAGATCGATCGATCTCCGCCTAGGTAAATGCGGGCGACCGCGTCGCGCCGTTAAACGCAGCCACCGGGCGAGACGAAAGTTTCGGGCGAGTCGCTGATAAATTTCGGGGACGGCGAGCAGGATATTGCTGCGGCCGTGGAGAGTAGTCGACGGGCGTTTTGCTCGGCTGGCAGCGATGCAACACCATCACATCGTGCAACACGACCCCCGCCGTATTCGAACACCTCCCCGAACCTCTCCGCCGTTTCCTCGTCCACCTCATCCTCCTCCACCACCTCCTCTTCCTCCGTCGTTCTCCCCTTCCGTTCCGCCGTCTCCTCGCGGCCCTCGCGGGCGTGGGCGGTAGATAACGTGATTTACACTGGTCGGGTAATTAATGTCCTTGGCGACCGGCGCTTTAAAAAAGCAATCGGAAATCGGCGACAACGAAGAGCAACAGTCAGCCCGCCGCCCGCCGGCTGCTGCTACTGCCGGATGACAAATTATCGCGCGCAAGACCGTTACCCCGGTTTTTTTTTTCGCGTTTCTCTTGGCACGGGAGGGCATCGCAGTGTGACGCTCATCTTTACCGGTTCTTAATGATTTTGGAAAGAGATACCGGCACCGTTATCAAAGGCGAGACGCCACGTTGCATTCTACCACGTTTTCAATATATTTGACATTGCTTGAAAAAATAGTGGCGAATCAATTAACTCGGCAATTTTATATTATAAATTAGATTTTGTTATGCATAGACTTTGGTCGACGGTGGCCTTTGTTGGCACAAGCAAAAATTAAAATGCAGCAATTCTTCGGTGTATACATATAATGAACACTGCGGTTTTATGATAACTGAATAATAATATTCTTTTATCTTTATCAAAGAAGGAAAAAAATGTTTGTGAAAATGTTTAATGTATTAGAGTTTATCGTTGCTCTATCAATGTTCTTTCTTACAGTTGCATTCCTTTTTACAAAGAAAGAGTTGACAATTATGTCCGAAAATAATTACGTGTGAAATTTAGATATATGTATTTCACACATTTATGACACGACATGAATAGGCGGACCCTTAAAGCATGTTCGCGACTCAGCGAAATCTTAGCGTCATGTCAACGCTTATCATTGTGGGAAAATAGCGAGGGCTTTTGCTCTTATTAACTGCATTACGTCATCACGACGTACATTAAAACCGATCGATGGTATCTCCGCGGCACTTATGCGGGATAAACTTGCGCGTAATCAGGTTGCGTGTCTTTCCGCACGTACGTGCGTGACTTTACGCTCGGCGTTACGGCAACTATTTCGCATCGCCACGCAATGAGTTACACTTTCGTGCATATCTCACACCCGCCTGCTTCCCGTTTCGCGAAGAAACGTATCATGTCTTGTTATTAATATTTTCACTAGTCGAAGAGCTTTTGTATAAAAGGGACTGAGCGCCCTCCATTGACGAATCTGGAAATAAACCAGCTTGATGATTTTCTAGAAAAATTAACAGAAAGATAGAGAAAATAGTAACATTAGATGCCACTATCACAATTTAACGTAGCAGAAATAATGCATGAGTAATGAACGGACGCATTTAGTCAAGATGTATACTCGATGGATTCTTCAACTCTGAAGACAGTAAAACACATTTTAAACATATTTTTTACAGAAAAAATTATCTCTTTTTGATTGAACGTGTTATACTTACTATATAAAAACCCATCACTTATATCCTCTAATACTTAAGTTTTGTCTTATATAAATGTTTCCAAAGCATGAAAACTCAGACCAAAATTAGGTCTCAGTTCCTTTTATACAAAAGCCGTTTAACTGTGTTTCCTGATGTGAGAAAGAGTCGAGATCCCGTAGAAAAAATAAGAGATGCCTCGCTTACCGGTGATGGAAGCGGTGGGCGAAATGGCGGACGGGTTGGCGCGCGGAGGCGGCGAAAACGCACCCGCCAGGTAACCGCTGCGATCGGCGAGGGCCTGCTTCGCCTTGTCGACGCTTTCCTTAAGTCGTTGAAAAGTGCTGCCGCAGGTGAGGCCGCGGTACGGCCAGTTCTCCTGCTTGACGCCGGCCGCGGTTACACCGGCGGCGGCCGCGGCCGCGGCTCCGGCCCCGGAGGCTCCCTTTAATTCGAGCGCACCTGCGTACGAACAGCTAGCGCTGTCGTACATCACCAAAGAGCCCCTGAAATTCAAGATTGTTTTCTGTGAACGATAGAGAGAGAGAGCCGCCAATTATCGAGCACAACCTGTCATATAGAAGTAGACTACAATTGGTAACATAAACTACCTTCAACTCAATAACAAGTCCTTACAAACTACAATCTCTTTTATTTTGTCATTTTTCAGGAACACCCTTCACCCTTGTGTTCGGAAGACACAAAGAAATTTGAAAATTTTGTTTCTTTTTTTTTCGCTCACTGATTCTACATATTAGGCAGCTACATATTAGGAAGAAGTCTCAATGAGGAACATCTGTACGTCGACGTTGACTCCGTTACGTTCAATTGAGTACTTCCTGCTGAATATTAACATTGCAACTCTCAGAAATGAAGTTCACGTCGCTATAGCAGCTAATAGTAGCTGCATCAGTAATAAGCTAGCATTTTATTAACGCAAATTTTTAAAATCGAAGAGAAAGTTAATCCTGTTACTCATGTGAGTTTCGTCCGCGTTATTAAATTCTTTTTTTTTATCTATTAAAATGAATATGGTTAAAATGCAATATAGGGTCGATGTGCAAGCAAGCAAGCCTACATTACTTTAGGCTGATAGCACTTATGCTCATGTAGATACCGCAGTTGGGATCATTAAAGGACCCTTGAAACATCCGGTAAAGGCATGATCGAATTAAAATAGATGAGCATATTATATGCACAAATATTTCTCATTTTACAATCTCACAATGAGTGTCTTTTAGTTATTGCTACAATCTCTTTACCATTTTTTTCTCGATGTTTTTTTTTCTTTATTAATTTGTTATATATTATTACTTTATTTGTATGATTTTATGAACGGTTTGAATTTTTTACTTGGAACAATGTTCTTTAATATTAGTTACATTAAGACGGTTGCCTCTTCTAACTACTGTTCGTAAGAGATAAGATAAAGGTGTTCTATTATACAAACAATTTTTTTGAAGTTTTTATCGTTGGATCATTTATGATGTACGCGTGTTACCGGGGTTAACCGGTCAAAATAACACTTAATAGGCAGGTATATACGTCTACCTTCGGTTGCAGCTGGCCATGAATCAACCAAAGCTGCACACCATCAGGAAAGCGTTTATTACATTAGTATTCTTATTCATCATTCTAGGTGCGATATCTGTTAGTGGAGAATAAAAGGTCACGTCGAATGCACTATTAATCTACAAGAATTAGTGTTTCATAGATGCTTAGTTTAAACTATCTTCTTTACCTAATCGTAGGTGCTATATTTCGTTTGAATTAATAAACATAGGTATTTTAACAGAAATTGATTTACAAAATTATTCGTGTAAAATTTAGTTTACAAATTGAAATGCGAATAGGAAATGTTGTCTTTATGGTTTTATTTTGATTTTGTATTTTGATTCAACATATTTACTAGATCTTTGTATATAATTAGAATTAAATGCGACTCTTTGCACTTCTTTATCGCTTTCTTCGCGACGCTTCGACGAAGAGAGAGGCACAAATACATTCGAAAGATATCGAACTATCATGCATGTAACAACGAAGCGCTCCTAATCGAAGTCGCGTAATCTAGAAAACACGCCTATCATCTACAATTCATCGGCGATGCGGCCTCGAACTTACGGTCATCAAAATTGCGAAAGTGATCCACGATCGAATTTGCATGAGGCCCGTTGTGATCGTATCTCCGGGCAATTCCGCAACGCGGAGAGCGCGGAGATAAGAGGCCACCTATATAATATTGAAGCTTGTCGTTTATCGCGAGTCCGCTTCCGTCTAATCTTGAAAATCTGCCGCTTCCGCTATCCCTTCCCGTATTACATAAATCATTATTCAAACGAAATGATGCCGCACGATGCTTCCCCGATCCACGTGTGACTCGACCAAACACGTGAAACTCTTATCGTGCTCTATTTTTGAAGTCAGAGAAAATGTGTAGATAAGGAAATTATCATGTGAGCTGATATTAATACATGAATTACGCAGATATTTATTTCCAGCTGTCTACAACGTACTTGGACATGAACTATTGACCTGCTTTCTATTTGACCTTAATTATTAATAGAAAACTAAACAACTATATCCATTTCTAAAGTTATCATTTTCTCATTAAAATCGATAGATCAATTTATAATATTTATATATGTATTGGATAAAAAGTATTTAAATATTGAGATTAATTCAATATTCAGACTCGTTTCCGTTCTTTCATACTCATAATTTAAATCTTTTTAAAATATATTTTGGATTATATATTTTTAATAATTTTAAATATGCATACACGTAAATATTGTAAAATTTTACTTGAGAAATTTTACAATAACTGATTTTGTGTTCATGTTGTTTTATAAAATCAAATGCTGTCAATTTTTATTGGCAGCATATGCGTTGGATGTTAGAGATTATCAAATCCTTTCAATATAGATAGTGTTCTCTTAATCGTAAATAATCAACTTTTTTCTATTTCGATTGTTTTCCGTTTACCTTCGATCACCGTGCTGACAATTTTCGCGATGGACCTGTAAAAGTTTCACTGTTGCTGCGCTGATCGTTCAAACGTCACTTTTCTCTGGGTCATCCACCAGAATAGTCCGAAAGGCGAGATACAGCTTTTTTCGATCATATCGAGTCACTTGTTATCGCGAGACATTCGTTGACATTCGATCGGAATGGTTAAGGATAAAAGCAGCACTCTCGTGAGTACGTCCGGATGTCCAGCGCGTATTGAGGTCAATCTAATCACAAAACTGTCACATAGTCACGCTGTTCCGCGGCACGATGAGCGCGCAGCCGGATTGTCTTTGCGGTTCTGTCTGTGACAGTTTAAAAGCCGAATCGAGCGATCGATCGTCGGTAGAGATACCACAGTTCGTGGACTGCTCGGGTAGTCGCCATTTTTACGCTACCGAGAATTTGTTTCGTTTACTAAACAATGCGTCGTTCTCAATCAGTTTCGGTTCTAATCCTTTTTATTATATATAACTATTGAATTTTTTACTATATATTTATGGTTACTACTGCCGCAAATATTTCGAGCTTTAATTTATCGTAATTGTAAACGTAATATATGGCACGAAATGGAAATATTTACCAAATATACTTGTTGACTTTGATTTTAGATTATTTCTCATTTTTCAGTATAGAATCAAGAGGACGTGTAAATTGAGAAAAATATTCATCACTCGCGTCGTTCTCTTCGATGATTCTTAGCGTTATATAGTCACCAGAAGCGTAATCTCGATGAATATAATTTTCGATACTGTAGCTTCAGAAAACCGTATACCTTACGCCAATTGTGCGACATCCATTGTCGTGTATAATTCGCACTCATTATATCGAACAAAACAACATTGTGCCAGCGGTCCGCGCGTTCATCATACGAGATAATTATACGTTCTCCTCGACGCGCACGCGATCGCGACCGCACAGTACTGTTTTCCCTATTCGCGCTTTTTCACGACATCACTTTCCGCGGGCTTATCGGTCAGGTATCCGATACGGAGCAGGCTGGACCGCCGGTATCAAGAAGAAGGTACTCCGGGCAGGTTGTCTCGCGCAACTGCGGCCGCCGCGGGCAGCAAATTGCCTGCTTCCGGGCCTCATTACATCACTCTGTTACTCTGTTAACGGCTCGCCGGAAACCCCTCTGCCTACCTCGTCTAAACTCTCGTCTCGCATATATATATATATATATATATATATATATATATATATATATATCTACACACACATATCATTTAAACGCATCGTCGCGGACACAACACAGGCGCGCGATTGCACGCGAGAGGGAGAAAAACCCGCCCGAGACCACCGGAAAAACGCCTTCCGATACCGTGTGAGAACCGCGTCGCGACGCTTTATTTCCCGTCGATAAATTAAAAATCAGTTATAGGAAATGGTCTAAGACGAAGCGGAATAGAGCACGATGCAAGTTTCAAAATTAAGAATCGTGAGAAATAAGAAACAATAATTTTTTTAGAAATATTTTACGTGGTTAAACCAAATTTTAATTTTTAATTTTTTATGTGGTAGCAAAACTGAAATTTGTAACGAGATGTAACGGTATCATTGAATGAATTAGCGTAAAGTAATTTTTTCAAAGATGAGTCTTTCTGCATTGTAGATCTTTGAGAGCAAAAATAGGATATAATTAACTAAACACTAAAACTTTATATTTGTATATTACAAAATTATTTTAACTATTTATATTTATATTTCTTTATATTGCATATTATTCATGTAAAAATAGAAGCAGGCGATAGAATTATTTTCTTTTATAAATGAAGATGAGTCCAATAAGCTTAAACAAAATAATAATAAAGAATATATTTTTCGTGATGATGCAATGAAATTATTCATGCAAACGTTTTGCGAGCGTATAAGTTATATCGAAACGTGTGATTTTTTCGGTGAAAATGTCCCAATTATAAAAGATATGCGTTTAAAACCACGTTTTTCCGCGTATGCGAATGAAAAATTTGCTTTTCTCTAAAAGAAAAAAGAAAAGAAATACAAATAAAACGGTGATCGCGATGCGTAACGCGCTAAAGCAAGGGGACGACGTAGCGGCCGGTGGACACGCGCGGTAATTTCGCGTTGGTCAATGCGTGCGCCCGCCGTTTAGCCCGTAAAACGTGCGTGGCGACAGACGCGGAGACGCGTCATGCGTAAGGCTCCGTGAACGGAATTATAGGGCTATGTCGCGCGACGCCAAAGCACTTCGCGCGAATTGAATCTTTAGAATCCTTGCATCGGGCATCTATTACTAGATCCTAATTAATACGTTGAAATATTTTGTGTATGTGAATGCACTTTTAATATTTTAATCATAAAATTTACATTATTTTTCCGGGATTTTTTTTATCTTTGCTTACGATATCGCCATATCAATATCTCCTTGTTTCTTTTAATTACTTGTTGGAGTTACTACGGTTAAATAAAATTGTAGTCTTAACACGAGACAGAAAATAATTACAAATCAAATATAAGATTATTATATTATATAAATCATGTTTAAATAATATTTATAAACCTCTCTCAATTAAAAGTTCCAGAAAATTAACATGATAAAAATGAAAGTTTTTAATATTTTTTATTTTATGTTTGCGAGATTAATCACAAATCTCATTTATGTTTTGAGAAACGTAAATAATGAGTTATAATATAATTTTCATTATCTCAATTTAAGCAAGAATATAGCTTAAGGCTTAAAAGATTGAACGAGCAAAACGGTTTTTTCAATTTCTTTTTTATTGTATTTAAAGATTTGGCTTGTTATTGTTTATGTTTGAAAAAGAGGATGCAAATTGAGTAGTTACTAATACATAAAATGGATTATTGATTTATTAGTGAGTAATAAAAAAAAAGATATACGAATTTGTTACTTATCAGTTATCTTATCTTTATTACTGGTACACCAAAAACTTCTATCAATGTATCAAATGGATGAAAACTTAATTAGCACGTCTGATCAATCAGTTGAACGACGTATCTGTAGATAAATACGAAATATCGAAGAAAGCGCTCGTAAAACCGCCATAAATCCGCGTGTAAAACAATGCAAAACGATCGCGGTCGCTCTCGGTGTTATCGATATTGTTCCATCGGCGAGAAGCACCGGTGCGACGGAAGCGCTCGGCCGACAATCTTCGGTTTCCTCTCGTCGGTCGGGGCGTTCTTTCTCCGAACTTCTCTCCAGCGCGTAAAACGTTCCCGATTCGAACCGCACCAAAACCGGAAGCACGAAACGTCGCACACTTACCGTCAGTGCGGGGGTCCTACGTGGTATCTTGTCCAGCACTGTCAGATCCAGTTCGATCCCCGAGATATCTCCCACGATCTCGCCGACGATATATATACTCGATGGACCGCGCGAGTCTCGCGTTTTATCCCCAAGATCTCTCCAAGATCGTCCAAATCGTCTTCACGTTCACTTTGAATGTTCACTGCGGCGTCCGTGCGGAAGTCCGGGAAAAATCAAGAGGGATCGTTGCGGAATCGACACTGAAAATCGCGACGGATGGGTGAACGAGTAACGCGCGGGGGAGAGTGGATACATGCACTCGTCGGAGCGTGGACTTGTCAGACCGGTGACTTGGTTCGATCGTTCGCTCGCTTGCAGGGATATCCCGAGAGTTTGTCAGCGCGCGTGGACCACCGTGGCGGACTCGGCCGCGGTACGACGGACGCACATTTGGCAGCGTCGTTATCAGTCGCGGTCCGACGATTGGCTGTATCGGAGCCTGCGCCGGTACGTCCTCCGCGGGGGGGAAAAAGCGAACCGCGCGCGAGAGAGACGGCGTAACGGAGTGGTGAGGGTGGACAACGAGGGTGGAGAACGAAGAGGGAGAAGAGGACGCGCGGGGTAGATTCCCGCTCTCGCCCCCGGACACGGACTCTCCGACATGGAGCGGCTCCTTAGAGGCGGGATCATCCACCAGGCTGCTCCTTTCTCTCTCTCTCTCTCTCATTCTCTCTTGCGCATACACTCACACATTCTCTCTCTCTCTCTCTCTCTCTCTCTCTCTCTCTCTCTCTCTCTCTCTCTCTCTCTCTCTCTCTCTCTCTCTCTCTCTCTCTCTCTCTCTCTCTCTCTCTCTCTCTCTCTCTCTCTCTCTCTCTCTCTCTCTCTCTCTCTCTCTCTCTCTCTCTCGATTTTCCATTATCCCTCATCGTCTTTCTCCACCCTCGTTCCGCTACTGTCTTCTTCGGCCTCACCCCGCTTCGCGTTTGAGGAGCGTAGGTGGGAAACGCGGCGGAAGGCTTCCCGCGGAGCGTCATATGAGACGCGCGCGATATCCCACGGTGCTTTTATTATTATTGATGCCGTGGATACCGGCGTTAAGCGTGATAAGCGCCCGCGGAGACGAGCGAGAAATGGATTGACGCCGATCGCGCGGTGCGTTGTCGGGGCCACCAAGCCTGGTATATGGACTAGCCGCGCGAAGGCATCTCCTCCGCGCGGAAGGCGCTGAAAGGTAATAACAAAGTACACGTTCCTACACGTACCGCGATCCAGGTGCCGTCAGCGATTTTCCGTGAGCGACACGGATGTGCTTTTGAGGTAACAGCGGCGAGTTATTTTGAGAAAAAGGGATGGAAACGGGCGAGATTGACGGCGATGGAAATAAATCGACTCTTGTCGAGGTTTAGGCCGTAAATTAGGAGGCTGCTACTGAAAGAGAGGACTTCGTATTTTGTATGAAATTATTTCTCTTTTGATATAATTCGAACTCTCCCCCCCCCTCTTAAACTACATTAATCATAGATATCACATTTTTATGGTCTCCTTGTGTGTGTGAACTCTTGGTTCATATTTATTAAAGATATGATATTCTTTAATACGACGAAGAAAGAGACAAGTGTACGATATTGCAGTATTTATATTAATAGTTGTAGAAAACTAATTTTGAGATGCATCTATTGTCAGGTAAATTAAATTTTTATCATAACAGCTTGTCGGTCGAGACCATAAAGCAAATAAGTAAATAACATTTGTTTAATTTTGTACTTTGCTTTGACCATCAGGAAATCATTTAACATTTTTTCCATTCTTTATTCGTGGCTTATCACACAGGATGAAAACAGCATATAAAAATGATGCAGAACAGAGAAGTAAAAGACAAGCGAAAGAAAGAACGGAGGAAAGACTATTTATTGTATGCTCTGAAACTAAAGAAGAATCTCAAAAAGAGAGAGTGGCAGGGAGACAAAATGGATCTATGCCTAGAAGATCGTCATGACTGTTGGTCGATGACACGCTTGAAATGTCCAATTTGTTTGATTAATATATCAGCGATATCGCGTGATCTTCGTGCGAGATCGGTTCGCCGTGCGAATAGCGAGCCGTATCTGCTTGTACTGAAAATTATCTGATCCACGCGGTGGAGTAACAACGGGGGCGCGACAGGCCGGACACGTGCCTGGTATACGATTTTCAAAGGGCAGCCCGGGCATGGGGTAGCATATATTCATACGTATCGCGATAATAATGTATCGTTATCGCCGCCTTCGTTAACCAACTCGCGCGCCATCGGCAACGGCGCGGCGGCGGCAGTGGCGACAAAATCAATGCTTTGATTTAATAGAATTCCGTTTCGTTATATCCCGCACATTGCATAAAATTTGCGACTCGTATAAATATACACGCGTGCAAGTGTAAAACATTTTTACGCACTAGGTATGAGAAATCGACAATCGTCCGCTACGCGTTGATGTGATAAAAATAATGAAGTTAAATGTGAAGATGTTTGCTAAAAACAAAACAGAAACAGGAAATAGGTATACTGTCATCATAACGCAACGTTTAATTTTTGCTGATTCTAAAAAGGTGTCTTCCATTGGGAAAAACTCACTGGCACTCAGTGTCTCACAATCAGTTTTTGAGTTTTTCAGAAACATGCTCACTAATTCTACCAATGAAATACGCTTCAAGCACTCAGTGCTGCTAGTACCGGTGAGTTTTTCCCAATGAAAAACGCTATAAGCTATACTAAAATCTAAGCTATTCTAAGTTATAGTAAAATAAGGGTGAGCTATCAACGCTCTTATTTTTCTCGAATTTAAATTATACATATAAGTATATAGACTGAATTAATAATTACAAATTGATTGAAGCATAAATTGCAATGTAAGTGCTTTTTAACATGTCGAGTTTTTTTAATGCAAACTATATAAAATAGATTTATGCCCTAAAATTCTCCTTGTTTTATTTTAAACTTATGAATTTTGCGTTTAGTGATTCAACATTAATGTATAATACACATAATCGATTACGTTTACAAAATATCTGTCATAGAAAACAATGATAAATTTCAGATTATGGAATGCTATAAATAGTAAAAAAATATTCTCACTAAATCTGTTATTTAGTTTATTGATTATTTTTATTATTAGCCAATTGCGCTTTCATTTCCTTATTTATACTTCTATACAAACTTCTATAAATTTATAAATAGTTGATTGTAAGATTGCAAGTTTTCTGATTTATTTTAATATTAGAATAGAGATTTATATTTATACGTTAAAGTTTGGTTCTATCGGTATTGTTTAAACGGTTCTATCGCAGATTACTTTTATATATACTTCAGACACTCCTAACGACGGTCATCGCCGTTGTTCCGCTTCCTATGACCGCCATGAATAATGTCGTACCTCTTCGTTCATGCGTAAAGTTTCCGATCGTCGGACGAGAAGCAGTGTCAATCGTGCGAGAAACATCAATGCATTGTACGACTGATCGTGATCTGCGCGATCCGAAGCGCATTGTCATGTAAAAGTCCGATAGTTTTATTCTTCTGCAAACAACAACACGTCCGAGCCGCGCAAGCGAAACACTTTCAAATAGAAGAGAACTTTAATACATTTTTTTGTTATGTAATGGGTTTCTTTTTAAATATCAGCTTTGTAACTATATTCTCTGATGATATTGAGACTTTCTTTAATTCTGGGCTTTATAATTATTATTTATAATTGCACTACATGCTAAAGAAATTTATTTTATAAAGTATTTCGCTTAATTTGTTCATGCTCAGTGACTTTGTTAGCTGTTAAAAAAAATATTATATGCCTTGAACCCAAGAACTTGTTTTTGAAGCAATCTTTTGCATATTTATCAGCAACGATGATATTTCAGATGATCAAATTAAGTAACATATTCTACATAATGTTTTTGAACGCTCATGACACTATTTTTATATGTTTTTTTATGTTTTCTTATTTTTATAATAATATTTTCATTTTTTGACGTTAAATAGAATTGCACGAAGCAATCCTTCACCGTCCGTTGTAGAATTAAACATTTTTTCCGTAAAATATGATCGTGTGAAACTTTGTATCTCTAAACTCGGATGCGGTATATGTCGCGAAAAATATATTGTCCTTGGCGATGTCTTCACTAACGGTAACCGCTTATCACGCACGAGGTCCGCGTATAACCGCGAGGACGAGTCTATCGGCGTTTAGCGGGTTTAGCCGGCTTTCGTGAATGTAAACTAGGCGTTTCCTGCACGTATCGTACAAAGTGCTCGATTCGCTGGTCTTTTTTCACCCAGGCCGATCGATAATGCCATTGCAAACACTCTGTATGTGCTCGGTTAATGTTAATGGCAGGGGCCGGCTCGGTCGAACGGGGTGGGTTGCCCCTTTGCCCGTGAGTTAGAGCTTCCTGAGGCTTTCCTCGCATCCACCGCTCTATACCCCGTCCCATCCCGCTCAAGTCCTGCTTGGCTAATGGTAAGGGCAGGAAATATCAAAAGTCGTCTCCACGATTCTTCTTTTTACCGTATTCTCTCTCTCTCTCTCTCTCTCTTTCTTTTGTAATATAGCTGGAAACCTTCACAACTTTGGTGACTTTTGAAAGATATAGAATATGTAGTTTCAAAATGGCGAATATAAATTAAAAATGAGAAACAGAAACAATTGATAATTGTATCGTTGAGATTTATCTGTTGTTATACTGGCCGAAAAAAATGCCTTTTTATCACAAACATTATTGTAACTTGTGCGAATTAAGTATAGGCAATGACTAGATTGATGAGCTTATGATGTGTGAGCGAAAGAAACTGTATAATTTGAACCAAACCTAATCTTCGTAAAAATCTATATTAAAAGTAATATAACAAATATAAATAAATATGTGATATACAAGTATAAGAGAAAGTCAACTTTGATTTATAGTTTAATATAATCTCTTTCTCATGTAAGAAAGAAAATTGTTATAATAATAAATTACAGAGGAAAGAGAAAGAGAAAGTGAGAAAGGAAGAAAAGGGAAGGAAAAAAGATATTCTAAGTATAATTTACATTCAATTTAAATACTAGTAAAGACAAAAATTTGTAGAATATGCTGTCTTAAGGACGTTCTCTCATCTTTATACTAGAGAAAATCGATTTTCTTAGGATTTTTTTGGAACTGTGAATATACGTTAATTTAGGTGTGCTTTATGCGTGGTATAAATTTCAGTACCTCTTTCGGTATAAAAAATAAAGATACTGAGTCTCAAAGTTTCAACTTTTACTAATGAAAAGGTTTTCCAGGCCAAACAATAAGAGATACGAGGTTGGCCAAGAGGACCAAAATTGCTCCTCTCGTCGAGTTCTATAAGGAAAAAATGCCAAAACTAAAAAAAATTAAATTTTAAATTTTTCTTTTAAACTTTGAGGCTCAGTATCTTTATTTTTTATACCGGAACAGGTACTGAAATTTATACCACGCATAAAGCACACCTAAATTAACGTATATTTACAGTTTCAAGAAAATCCTAAGAAAATCGATTTTATCTAGTATAAGGACGAGAGAACGTCCTTAAAGAAAAAATTAACTGATAATAAAAATGGTTAATTCTTTATAATCCAAAGTGATTTCTTACATATGAGAAATATCTAGTTCGTTTGTAATAATTATTTTTGTAGCTACTGTATAAGAAAAATATTGAATGTCAGGAACAGGACGGAAAGCAATGACTCTCTATAGTAAACCTTAATATCGCGAACTCTTCCTGGGAAGGTCACAAGGGGGTTAACACGCTTATCGTGCGCAAAACGCGTGATCGTTCAAATGATAAAAGAAAAAATGAATCTGATTCAGGAGAGCAAATGTAATCACTGTTTGTCACGAACGGCAACGCATTCAACAGGTTAAAGCAACACATTAAAAAGAACGCGAATTTATTCGCATGCTTAAAAATCTCTTTCGTCTCTCGTGAATTCGGTCACGATATTTCACCGGGATGAACAGTACCAGATACCAGCGTATAAAATAGTAACACGTTAATCTTCTTCTCGCGTGTTCGTGAAAATAAATTACTCTAGAAATCTTACAGATTTACCCCAACGATATTCTGACGTTACGTGAGCAATTTAGTCTTTTCTTCCTTGGAGGCATTGTTTATTAAGAATTCTCGGAAAGACACTTGAAACTTGCTCAAGTGAAGATCCGTAATCTTTTAGAATTTAGAATCTTCTCTATATTATAATGAATTTCTTTTTATATACAATTAGAAAATTTAATAGCTTCTATTGAAATCTATTATAAGAAATTAATACAGCATGGAAACAAAGAAGCCATTAAAAAAATCTTTCATAAATGAATAGCAACTGATACAGTACAAATAATTGAAATATTTAAATTTTTGGGCGGGATCTTATGCCTAAAAATAATTTTCATAAATTTTATATGTAATATATTCCATCTCTCTCTTTATCGAATCATCTTGCTTTTTTTTCTTACTAAAAAAATTCGTTTCCAAATTCTGCAATAAATCTGTAGATGAATAATTTGTACTATGGCGAGTTCGCATAGGATGTGGTAATTACAAGTTGACCGCTCGTTAAGGTCATTCTCCAAATGTCTCCAATTCAGAGTAGTTGAAGCTGCCGCTTGCACCTTTGGTATAAAAGGCGTGCAATTAGAAGCAACGTGCACACGAGACAGGCCGCGGCGGTGAAAAGGCGCGCATTGCACAATCGCGGCACGCTTCGCACGTACGTAAATTCGACCCCGAGGGATTCGCCGATATATCGCCTGATTTAATTTGTTGCAATTAGGGCCAAGGGTCGCTCGAGCGTACATCGATGCGGGATGGAGGAGCGGGACGCAGGGAAAGAGAAAGAAAGAGAAAGAGAGGAAGAGCAGTCTCCACCCGTGGCTCACCGCGCCCTGCTATTAATATCAGTTAACGACACGATATGATCACTCGTCTATACCCAGACAGCCGGCTGCCAGCGGCAGCCGTTTGAGCCGAGTCATGACTCGAATCATGTCGACGCGCAGATCATAGCTTCGACCGTGATTCGAGCTTCATCGATCGCGAGCTGACTCACCGAGGATACGCGCGGCTTCACCTCGACTCATAATTTCGCGAATCCTAATAACACGCAGTTAGATAATTCATATCGCGGTTCAAATAATTTGCGTTAACGCTCTTCTAAGAATTCAACGCCAAACGCCAGATACTTTACAGAATGAAAGAAAATAAATAAATTAAGGAATGTGATTAGTAATGTATCTGTAGAATGATATTTATCTGCCAGAAAGATTAAAAGACAGCCAAAGGCTGAGTTTTTTTATTTCTTTTATTATACGCTGTACGTTTAAGATATTTCTTTTTTTTCTTTTTTTTTATATTCTTACGTTCGTGGTTATAGATATTCTAGCAATATCGGGCCCCTTCGCGATACGCAAGAAAACGTCATAGGGCCGTTATGGTATAGGGGCATATACGTACCGATAGCAATGGGCGATACGGAACGGGTTCTATCTAGCAGACATCCGGCCAGCATCGAAACAAGCCGACCGCGCGCGGATTACCATAAGCATTTATATATGCGCCAGCGCATTATACTTGCATACTCGTCGGGCGAAGGTGCCCCGTTCACCGTTGCCGGCGACGGTAGCGCCTCGTATTAGGCGCGGGTACCGCACGGGGCCGGGGGGATGCGTGTAGGTGCCCATCAGGCCTCTGGCTACTTACTTACGTGTACCAGCCGGCCTCACGAGCCACCGGCACGCGAGCCTGATTGACTTGTAGATGAGGCGACACAGTCGATATACTCCGGACTCTATACCGTCCGGCCTCTGGAAGCGGCCCCCTATATAGCCGCCACCCCCATAGTCCCAGTGGTTCGCCAGCAGCGATTCCCATGGTCGAACCCATGGTTGCGCCACGTTCCCTTCCCCGCGATGCTTTCCATCTCTCGTCTCTGGCGCGTTCCTCTCGCTCATCGTTCTCTCTCACTCTGGCGATCTCTCTTTCTCTTTCTCTTTTTCATCCTTTTTATCCGCTCTCCTCGCCCTCTTTTCCAGCCACCGACCGTTATCTAGTTAATTAATCTCCGCCGACGACGGTAGTCGACTAGCGGGGCGGTAAAACTCCCACCGTCGCTGCCGCCGTAACGAGCCGCGGCGACGAAAGTGTCGAGCGGCCACAACCACCCCCCCCTGGTCTCCGGCACTTTGTTCACTGGTGGCGTGGCGTTACCCTCCTTTCGTCGGGAAATTTTAATTACGGTGAAAGAAAAACGGACCGGCCTCGTTAGAGCCCGGACGAGTGTAGAAAGTTAGCGAGATATTCGAGAGAGTTTGGAGATTCACATGACGGAAAAGATATCAACGCGAATAATTCGGTGAAGTACGTAATCTTCGAGATTTATAATGAACGTGCATAATTTAACTGCTAAAACAAATTTATGTAAGTAGGAATAATCGTACCGGACACTGGGATGTTTCAATGATATTTTTTTTCCGTTTATATACTTCCGAGATTCGCATAAGGATTAGCAGCAATAATGATTACGAAGTAGTTACACTCTTTTAGACTTAGACGATTCCAGGAAAAACAAAAATTAAAAAATCCTGTTTTATACTTTTGATTTTGCAAAAAAAAATTAAATTTGGCATTAATTTTCAAGAAATGATAAAAGTAAAGCGAATAATTTTATACTAAAGTATTTTTTTTAAAGAAGTCCCTTTTTAATTGCAATTTAACTAAGATATTCTATGTTTAAGAAGAATTTTTAACAATTCACTGTTTTTATGCATATTTAGTCATGTGTTTTGAGAACGTATTGTTATAATGTCTGCATCTTCTCTTATTCTTTAACTTCGTGATACTTTTGTAGCATTCACACTCCAATTCCTTCCGTTGGTTATTGTTCTGGTTAAGCGATGTGATCATTTTCAAGACATATCAGTAGAGCTGTAATGACTGAATAAAGGTAAAATCAGACCGACAGTATACAGACCAACCCTTAAGCAGTTACCCGCGATATTTATTACCATGGGGTAGAAATTTATCGATTTCAACGATGGTTGGTCCACCAATCGGATAGTCAGGACTTGACGCGAATTTTGTCCACAGGTAGTGCAGACAATTAGATTTCTAATAGTTCTAATTCTTTGAATATATCATCGAATTTTATAGAATATTGTATTAACAATACATTGCTTTCCAAAAAGAATAATTGTCTTTAAACAAATAATTGTCAATTAAACATTTTAAAAAACTTCAGGTATAGATTCAATAAAATGTTACGCGTTAATTCAAGCCAGGGATCTCACTGTGCGCTTTAACTTCACTCAAACAACTATCTTTTGTTAACTATAATATGTTATTAGACCTGATTATAGTTTCGAGAAGAGTGCCTCCATCAACATCAGTTTTACCCTTAGAAGCGAGAATATCGATTCGCGAGGGTGCTCCTCCACAAGCCTGGATGTCGCTCGCACAGATGTCCGCGAGCGTCGTCGCTGCGGTTGCCGTCGCCGTCGACGTCGACGCTAGGCGTCACGACGGCGTCGGCAGCAGCAGTGGTGGCGCACACATTGCTCCCCCTGATGCGGGGTGGGCGAGAGTATTGATTGGTCGCCGTGGTCGCCGTCGTCGTAGGCGCCGTGCAAAAGGGTGGCGGAATCGCCAGGCGCCATTACGCGGGCCCGCCGCGACCGTGTCGTCGAGAAGGGCGTCCAGCCAGCGTCCGGCCGCGGTCTCGACTCGCCGAAAAGATGGTCATGATGGCTGGGATGGACGACCATGAGCGCAAAGTCGTTCTCGAGTTTTGCCACCTGCTCGAGAAGAGCAAGCAGCTGTTCAACGGGCTGCGCGACCTGCCGCAATACGGGCACAAGCAGTGGCAGGGTTACTTCGGGCGTACCTTCGACGTCTACACGAAGCTCTGGAAGTTCCAGCAACAGCACAGGTGAATGATAAAGATAAGGGGAGCAAGCAAAGAGAGGGACAGAAAGATAGAGCGTGCGCGCGTGTGTATGCGTCTGCTGTACATATCCGAGAGAAAGCGAGGGAAATATACATAACTTTGTATCGAGGTTCCTCTGATCTCTTAGAGCACACTTGGTAGCGATTTTTCGAATTACTTTATCAAGAGATAAATGTTATCAAGTGGTTGATAGCGAAAAATGTCTGCCAAATATTTTATAGCGTTAAAATTACGTTAACTCGATTTCGTAAACTCGCATGCGTGTGATTCAGCGATTTCCGCCGATTTCTTTGAATGTCATACGCATGTCCGACCGCTATCTCTCGATCGAGTAGAAACAGGCATGTTCGGTCAGACCACGACAGTGGTGGCGCTCCGCAGTGAGGCATGCCGCAAGATTATGACATATCGTAGAAAATATCGCATGGTGTCGTTCTTGGCAGTTTGATGTGGAGTGCGATATATTTTAGCACGCAAACGTTCGCGACTCCGCAGCGCGGCTCGATCGCGTTTCGCGGGTGACGGCCGTTGACGATGACGAAACGAAGGTCTGTGTGGCGCGAGATCCACGTGACCGAGTCCTCGTGTGTTGCGCTTCAGACTTTGTATTCGTTCGCCAGCCAATCTCACGAGTCAGAGATTGATCGAATAAATCTCATTTCCGTTTGCATATAGACTGGTTGACGTTCCGTGCAACTCATCTTCACGTTGAAGTATTGCATATTGGCGGAAAAAGTTTCACTTGTGTTTCTCGCTCCTGTCGTCGCTTCATTACACGCTAATTACATTATCGTGTAATACGTACGTAATAAGCGAGTCCGCGGTAAACTGAGATGCGGACAAAGGAAGTCTCTTATTCTCTGTTGTTAGTGAAAACTCCATTGATGTTTTCAACTGGGAATAATCTACTTGTGTGCCTGGGTGTATCATAATTGAACTGTTTATTTGTTGAGCATATTGACGTAAATTATATTCTAATTTGCAAGATGATTGGTCTTTTAAGTGATAAGTTTGATATTATATTTAAATGGACTGTTCTTGGTCATGTTTATTTGTTGGGCACATTAAAGTGAATTGTATATTTTGATTTTTAAATTAATTAGTCTTTTAAGTGATATAAGTTTGGTATAATATTTAATTGGACTATTCTTTATCACTTTATTTGTTGGGCATACTAAAGTGATTTTTAAATTGATTGATCTTTTCAGTGATTTAATTGGATTATTTTTTTATCAATTTTGAAATCAAAATGTCCATGACACTTAAAATTGTTGACTTAATTTTGCTATAGAGTATTATATGTATATTTCGCAAATATTGATAGTCTTTTTTAAGAAAAATATGTTCTTAAGCTATTTTTTGTAATAACTAATCTATAGAAATATTTTGCTGCAAAACGCCAAAACGTTTTCGAACGGAAACACGTGTTTCGGAAACGATAAAAAGGATCACTGAAAACTAAAATTATCCTAATTCACCTAATTGTATTTTAAATAATCGTGAACGATTAATAGTAGATATAGAAAGGAGATATAGGAAGAAATTAATTTTTAGATTCGATGGTAATTCGGCGATAAAAAAAAATAAAATATAGCACACACTGAGCGTGCGTGCGTGAACACGTGCGCGCTCACGTGTATACAGCCTCGCTTTGTTTTCAGAACGATACTGGACACGAAGTATAACCTGAAGAGGTGGCAGATCGGCGAGATCGCCAGCAAGATCGGCCAGCTCTACTACCACTACTATCTACGTACCAGCGAGACGAGCTACCTGCACGAGGCCTATTCGTTCTACGCGGCGATACGCGGTCGCGCCTATTACAGCCGCGCTGCTAAGGAGGACAGGAGCGATCTGATGGTGAAGAAGCTCAGGTATTACGCCCGCTTCATCGTCGTCTGCCTCCTGCTGAACCGTATGAAGCTCGTGCGGGAGCTGGTGCAGGAGCTCGACGCCCAGATAGCCGATTACACCAGCACCTACGAGCCGGACGATCAGCTCGAGTGGAACCTCGTCCTCGACGAAATCAAGGCCTTCGTCAAGGCCGAGTCCGCGGTCGGTGTCCTGCACTCGGACTCGAACCCCATCGTGCTGACCCACAGGCTCGGTCCACAGACCTGCCCGCCCGTCGAACGATCGCCACCCATGTGCCTATCTCTCCAAGAGATCCTAATAGTCGGCAATTGCGCCGATCAGGTGAAGTTCAGTGAGTTGTCGATGGACATGTTCAGAATGCTGCAGACACTCGAGCGGGAGCCCAGGGACGATCCGAATCACCTGCACGATGCCTCGCCGGCCGGTCGGATGCCATTCAGACCCGGTCCCTACCCCGGGCCGGAGAACGGCGCGCCGAGACGCGACAATCCGCACAAGTACCTGCTGTACAAGCCGACCTACAGCCAGGTGCAAGTGTTCCTCGCGAGTGGCTTCAAGGAGCTACCGGCGAACGGCGCGTTACTGCTGTACCTGTCGGCGGACGGCTGTTTCTCCACCGTCAAGCACCCCGAAGAAAGTGAGTGTTTAATCAAGTTTCACGTAGAGACGCCCTTATTGTTCTGTCGCTGTGCTGTCGCAAGTTTATAGACGTTAGACGTAAATCCCTTTATTTCAAACGGAAGATCTGCTGAAAATAGATCTTGAAGGACGAGCATCTTCCATAAATGTATCTAATTTGTCGCTCGATTGATGGGGCTGCTAGTTTTACCAAGCTGTATTATTGATAAATTATCTCTGTACGCACGCATTATTTAGAAAAATTAGGAACTACGTAGAAATACTCTTGATGCAAACGGACGTTTAGGCTTTCATTCGCTTCGCTACCAAAAATGACCTATTATTCATGGGTCAATTAATAATGTACCACAAATATCACGAGCTATTTTTATAAAGTATAAAAATAAGTGGGATGGAATATAACGGCAATCTTAATCGAAAAAAAATTAAATTAAATAATTAAAAATCACCGGTTTGAAATGTTCTTGTACGAAATTATTTAAATTATTAATATTTATTAAAAGAATAACTTTTGTGTTATGTTCTGATTAATTTTGCAATGCAAATGTTTTATTAATAGATAACTATTAGAACGCAATGTAAGATGTTCCGAGATTCTTTTTTGCATTTGATATTTTACATAAAAAGGAAATTAAATACAGCAATACTTTTACAGATGAAATATAATATTTTAATACGAGAATTTTGATTAAAATTAAAAATAATTTATTATACCAAGGTACTGAAGGTACAAAGATAATAACCGAGTCAACGCAAATACCTAGGTATACAATCAACTTTGGTTGTATTGCCAAAAATCGTTCTTTCGATTTATATATTTACGTACCGGAGAACTTGGAGACTTCCGTGAGTTATAAGTCACAACTAATATAGGTTATTCTTGTCCGTTACTTTGGCATCGCGCAAAATCATTTGGCTTGCAAATCATTACATCGCGCTTGAGCGCTATCAATCCCAAGTATCGAGTCCCGCATTTCACGCCCTGCAGTCTCGGGTCCATCAAGTTCGTTCCCGCTCCACTTGAGCCGATCGTGCGCCAGCATAAACGGCGGTCACCCAAAAGTGACCACTGATACAGCGGCCCGTTGTACAGTCATGCGGAGTTAAAGCGAATTACCCGCTCGGCGAAGCCGAAGGCGTATACGCGTGTCGGTCTTTTCGGTCAGTTTCCCCGGTCGGTAGTCCGGTACTTTGGCCACCGATAGCATCGTGGAAGTGGCTGGGTTGGGTTCCCGTGCTCTCTCAATTGGAACAGCCACGACGCGATAATCCGCGCGACGTCGCGTCGTGGCCGCAACCACGTGTTTCGTATACGTGTGAGTACGCGAACACCTCCCGAAACGTCTCTTTGTATCGAACGAGTCTTACGAGCCGTGCAGTGTCCCAGATTGACTGAAAAATACTCGAAAGAGAGAGAGAGAGGTTCTTCGACGACAAACTCTGGCTTGATTTTCGCAAATTTATAGAAGAACTGTTTTTATAAAAAACTTATTAAAAAAAATTGCGTTTAATTTGAAATATAAATACATCTTGCAGATCTAGCAACATCGTTATCGTAAGAAAACAATTTTTTATATTAAGTTTAAGCATATTGAGCATATTTTTATTTAGCTGTTTCATGCACATCTCGATTTGCGTGGGATGCATATTTCGTTTCATTGACGACGATGCTAATAATAACGGAACACTCA
>JASTWP010002778.1:0-36620 GCA_030770255.1 Temnothorax ravouxi
GAATATCGATTTCTACTCTAACGGGTAAGATATAAATGCCACCCATGCGTAAGTATGATGTTACTCCAGTTGCGCAATTTTAATCTCATTAACTTCATATTTAAAAAACAAATTTTTTTTATTATAATAAGACTTACTGCGCACGGCGCAGAATAAAGAGTGACGCCAAAAATAGCCTGTTTTCTCACCCTTGAAAATCCGACTTGAATTTAGTGCTAAATGATTGTTATATATAAAACATTGATCCTTTGAAACACTGGGTCTTCATGTGACGATTTGGGGTGCTTTGATTAGCGTGAGTCCCCGTGCCTCTCACGATTTAGGGGGCTTGATTAGCGTGAGTCCCCGTGCCTCTCACGATTTGGGGTGCTTGATTAGCGTGAGTCCCCGTGCTCTCACGATTTGGGGTGCTTGATTAGCGTGAGTCCCCGTGCCTCTCACGATTTGGGGTGCTTGATTAGCGTGAGTCCCCGTGCCTCTCACGATTTGGGGTGCTTGATTAGCGTGAGTCCCCGTGCCTCTCACGATTTGGGTGCTTGATTAGCGTGAGTCCCCGTGGCCCCTCACGATTTGTGGTGCTTGATTAGCGTGAGTCTTCGTGCTTCTCACTGGCGCACGTGCGCAGAACAAATTTTCGTGGTAATCACTGCGCACGGCGCAAAAACAATTTTCGTGGTAATCACTGCGCACAGCGCAGAATAAATTTTCGTGGTAATCACTGCGCACAGCGCAGAATAAATTTTTGTGTAATCACTGCGCACGGCGCAGAACAAATTTTCGTGGTAATCACTGCGCACGGCGCAGAACAAATTTTCGTGGTAATCACTGCGCACGGCGTAGAATCAATTTTCGTGGGAATCACTGCGCAACAGCGCAGAATAAATTTTGTGGTAATCACTGCGCACGGCGCAGAACACATTTTCGTGGTAATTACTGCGCACGGCGCAGAACAAATTTTCGTGGTAATCACTGCGCACGGGCGCAGAATCAATTTTCGTGGTAATCACTGCGCACAGCGCAGAATAAATTTTGTGGTAATCTACTGCGCACGGCGCAGAAGCAAATTTTCGTGGTAATCACTGCGCACGGCGCAGAATAGGTTTTCACAGTAATTACTGTGCATTTTAATATGACTCAAACCAATAAATTACATTTTTTGTGTTCCAATTTTAATTTGTTTTCTATTATTTTAATCTTACTTAATGCTTGTCTTTTATTTCCATATATATTTATTCATTCGTCTTTTCTTCTTTTATCGTTTTTCGTCTTTTATTATATATAATGTTAAAATTCATAAATTGATTAATTGATGGTTCATCTCATTTTTAACATCTTTATGTTTAACATAAAGTACTGTGTGTGGATATATTTCTTCATTTTCATCTGCAGTATATCGCTTTGCAGGCATATCGTCGAACTTAGTACCAATGAAAACCTGTATATGTAAAATGCCACATAATGTCCCTCATCGTCTTTACGGCCATATTTTTTGTATGATGAAAGGCCTGCCAAAGAATAGTTATTATTGTTAATTTTAATAGTTTTGGCTACATCATTTAACGTATGTTTCCATTGTTGTATTTGGTTATTTTCTATATAGTTTGTATGAGTTGTGACACTTGTGTCAATAAATATATGAGGTCCACATGTTATGGTTCGAGTAGTAGTCTTTTTACATTTATAACATCTTGTTTCTTTGCGGTAATAATTGCGTCGTCGATCGCTTTTTGCATATTATTAAATCCGTTCTTTAAAATTTCGTCAACATTTATGTTGTACGTTGGTGATGTTCTTTTATGACTGTAACCACAATTGTCACAATTGTACTCAGTTGTATAACTTGGGATGCTTTCAAATAAATAGTCTATCAAATGCGCAACATTACAATTTGCATTAAGTGATAGATTAGCACGCGTGCGTTTTCTTTTGCGTGCGAAAAGTGGTAGGTTCCATAAAATTGATGCTCTTGTGCTGTAATCGTTCGCAATAATTTTTCCGCGTTCTAAAATGTCTGTTGTAAATTTTACAAACCTAATCGATGGAATTGATGCAGCCATATTTGTCTTGTAGGTATTATGTTATACCCATACCATTTGCAACTACTTGAAATGTAGAGTCAAATGCACAAGTTTCAATCACCAGTATTGGTCGTTTATCAATTGTGGTCGCTTTGCACATGCAGCCATTTTTTTAAAATTGGCAGACCTACAGCTTTGTTTGTATTGCTAAAATCCCACTCGGGGCATGGCGTTAGATAATTCGGTTGCAATCGTTTCGAAACGCGTGGCTCAGAATTTTCGGATGTCTTCCTGTTTATTTTACCTCGCCAATTTTCTATTTCGTTTAATGAGTCTTGCTCCGGATAATCTTTGTCCGTATATGAAAACGACTCATTCGCATTATCATTTTGATTGCTTTGGTCTGATTTGATTAAAATCGATTCTTCGTCATTTTGTTTAACAGATGATTCTGTTACATTGCTTGGTCTGATTTGATTAAAATCGATTCTTCGTCATTTTGTTTAAAAGGTAATTATGTTAAATTGCTTTGATCTGATTTAATTAAACTCGATTCTTCGTCATTCGTAATCAAATCAGCATTATCATTTTTCAAAGGTGATTTTATGAGATTGTCTTCATTAGGCATTTTTTTTTACTGGACTCCAGTAATCTTCTTTTTCACTCAAATTAGTATTATCTTTTGGAGGTGACATGTCGTCTTTTTGAGACGTTCTTGCTGGACTCGATTCTGTCTCATTTATATCGGTTCTCTCATTAGATGATCCACACGTTATTTTCAGTCTACCGTCTAAGTATTCGTAATATAAATTTATCTATTCGCATAAGTAATTAATTTTTGAAAACTCTGGTCTTTAATTCGGCAAATTCAGCCTCAACAAAAGATGACGTAGCGATTTGTGAACCACGCTTGAAATGCGATCTCATTATGCCCGTCCACAAAGGAAGGTAACATATAAGATATTTTATTTTTTTGCGGCTTCGACATTATAAAATGCGTTTACGACAGTTTCGTTCCTTGAAAGTGTGGCAGATCTTTGAGCTTCAAGGAATATATTTTCTGCCTACGTAATCCAGCTACTTTCTGTAGCAATTTCATCATGTTGTACACGTTTTTTATCCTCGCGTTCTGTATTTTTATGTTCTTCCGGATCTTCAATCGTAATTCCTTTAACCATATTATTTATTTTTTTCAGATGTATTTTGGAAGGTAATGTTAATGACGTATCATTGTCACAGCCTGTTTCTTCGCTTAACGCTACGATTAATATAGATTTCAGAAATTTGTATGTTTCATTAAAGTCATCTGTCTGATATAATTTTCCTAAGCATCTTAGAAAAAATTGGCGTATTTTAATCGCCCTGCCTCTTAGACAATTCCATTTAGCAATCTTAGCTATAAAATGGCTCACATCTAGTCTCATGTAACATGAGGGAATATCTATATAAGTATCATTGATAATCTCATAACATACTTGCAAATAATGACTTAAATCATTACAATTTGCAAATGCGCGAGCAACGGCAATTAGAATTGCCTTTCCAAAATCCGTTACGACAATTCGAGGTTTCGGAGCACCATTTCTTATAATTTCCGAAAAGAAATAGCTTATTATGGCTGCATCTTGCTTTGCGGATACCATTTGGAAAACTGGAAAGTTGCCAAGTTTGGAAGCGCAAACGCATTCATATAAGAATAAATGTTGTGATTTTTTGTCATTAGGAAGACGTAATTTCTTTCCTATACTTCCTGTAGCATCTATTGCCATAAGACTGTTCTTATCTTTATGGGCTGTTTTGTACATAAGCTGTTGCTCTTGAGTCCAGTACATACAATAAAAAGGATCCATTCCTATGCTATGGATAATACCAGCACATCTTATGTGCTTTGCGATTTGTAAATTTTTTAATGGATCTGTATTTTCCAGCTGTAAACGTTTATCCATTTCCTCTTGTTTAGCTTTGCGCAAAACTGTCGTATTATATAAAGTTGGCGGGATATCATCGCCAAATGTCATTATTTTATTGGCTTGTTCATTACGCCATACGTTGGCATTTTTATTGCCACTTACCAATTCAGTTGCAATTCTTTCTCGCAATTTACCTCTCAATTGTCTTTTCTTTTTATGACTAACTTGTGCAAAAAAACTTTTCAGCGTGCATTCAAAAATTACATCATTGCCTTTCACGGGTTTACTATATAAAGTGCCCACAAGTTTTGCACCACATTCGTTGCAACTACCTCTAAATGTTGCATAGCATTTAGCATCGCTATTCTTATATATTTTTCCACGCTTAAATGTGAATGCGCACTGTATTTTACTCTGTTGCCATATTTTATCTGCCATAATGTGGGTCCATTTTCCTGCTTGCAATGATACGTAATTACGTTTAAAACTGAGATTTGTTTTTTGTCTATTAGGCTTTATTTGTGCCCACTTTTCTTCTGAAATCAATAACTGAAACTTTTTCACTGCCTTCTCGCAAGCAGAACTGTTATTTATATTATAAGAACTGTCTTTCGTGTCATCGTATGTATCTCTTTTATCAATTTTAAATGCTTTTAATACAGCACTGTACATGCCACTTCTGTCATTTTTCAAAATTGTATAAATATGTTTTGGCGTTATGTGGGACCCACTTTTTATAATCGTCTCAGCTATAGAGCGATAAACTGCATGAGATGGTGGAAAAACTTTACCATCATTGTGTATAGTTCTGTATTTTTCTTCACTTAAAATATTAAGCAACTGTTCCTTGTCGTACATGTTGAATTTCGTTTTATAAATTTGTGTGTTGCTATATAAATGTACTTTATTATATTTCTGATTATTTATTTACACACGAATTTTTATATATTTATATATGTAAAGATATATATTACCACCAATACCAATAGATATGTATTACCACCAATACCAATAATATTACCACAATTATATTATATATTATATATATTACCACAATTCAATATATCCTGAAATAAGAATGTGTAAGGATATATATATAAGGATATATATCCTGAAATAAAAAAAGAGGAAAACCTGAAAAAAATAATAAATATAATTTAAAGAATAATTTAAATGTAACGATGCAAAATCTGTTATAATACAACATAACATATAAAAATTGCAAACATTTTAAGTAATTTTGAAAATTTCTATACAAAAGCAGAAAAGTATTATATTGGATTTCGATTCATTACATTGAACCTTCGGTTATCATACTTCTTTTTTCGAATACGTTTGTCACACGGGGTCCATTTGACCCCAGCCAATTTTTAAGCAGCTGCTGTTAAAAAACTAACTGTTTAAGTGGATCGTAAAAAATTCCAGAATTGAGTTTAAACATTGTAGAATGTTTTTGTTACAAAAAATAACTTTTTGAGCATTATATTACAAAAATGTAAATTCTTGAAAAAAAATCATAACTTATTTTTCTATGTTTTTTGTTCAAAATTTTGCATAATACTCTTAAGATGTTATTTTAATAAAAAAAATAGTCTGGAATCACTTTGACTCCGTGTGACAACTGAGAATTAATATTTTCATTACTCATTATTACATATAATCAATGTGCATTATTTCAAATGCATATCTAATATTTTCGTAATTTTTAATAAAAGAGAAAAATTTTCAAACAGCCACACAGTGGGCCAAAATAACAATCTAGCTGGACAAAAGTCATTTTTTAAAGATTAATATTTTTTTTAATAAATGATTAACTTTTAAGAAATATATCTGATAGTTTATTTTCTACAATATATTTACTATGGGTGGGAAAAAAATCTGGAAACGGTGAAATATCTCGAAAACAAGACATTTTAGGAAAAAATGTTTTATATAAAAGTTGTAAGGCTTCAACAAATGCATCAAACGGTGGTACTTATTTGACCTTGAGCGTAAGTATAGAGAAGCTTCTAAGGTCAACTTTAAATTTTTAAATGGAACCCCCATATTTTTTATTGCATATTCTTATAGCTTATGTCGAGAGCTTTCCAGAACACTATAATAAAGTATTTTTTCATTAAGAATTTTTGGAATTATAAGGCTTAAAAGTTACTGTATTGTGACATAAAATACAAAATATCTTGTAAAACATTAAGTTTTCGGTAATGTTACCTTAATACTTTTATGCACAGAATAATGAGACGAATCAATTGGTATGAAAAAAAGACATGGTTGCTTTTAAGAAAAAGTATATAATTTGCAACTTGCATCTGCATACTTTTTCTTAAAAGCAACCATGTCTTTTTTTCATACCAATTGATTCGTCTCATTATTCTGTGCATAAAAGTATTAAGGTAACATTACCGAAAACTTAATGTGTTACAAGATATTTTGTATTTTATGTCACAATACTTTAACTTTCGAGCCTTATAATTCAAAAAGTTCTTAATAAAAAAATACTTTATTATAGTGTTTTGGAAAGCTCTCGACTTAAGCTATAAAAATATGCAATAAAAAATAGGGAATTCCATTTAAAAATTAAAAGTTGACCTTGGAAGCTCCTCCATACTTACGCTCAAGGTCAAATAAGTACCACCGTTTGATGCATTTGTTGAAGCCCTACAACTTTTATATAAAACATTTTTTTCTAAAATGTCTTGTTTTCGAGATATTTCACCGTTTCCAGACTTTTCTCCACCCCGTATATTTGCAGTTATGTTATATCATTTAAATAAGTCATATAAATGTCATTCCGCAAAACATTAAATCATTACTTTTGTAGCGCTCGTAACAAGACCAGTGAAACTTTAAAGTAGATAAATATGGAAAAAGTAAATATTTTTTAATTCCATTAACAAATCTTAGAATAGTTTGTTAATAACAGCGATTTTAAGTCAAACATTGCCAATTTTTAATTATGAAATTTCTTAAGTATGAAACTTAAGAAGGTCTACAAAGAATGTGCTGCGGGATGCCGCCGTCATTTTACTACTAGCATTATTCCTTACACATTTCTGATTTTTATTCTTTAAAATTAGCTGCCGCCAAGTGCCTATTTCCTACATATAGCGTTTTTCAGATATTGACATCTATGATTTTTCATAGTTTCTTGATTTTTATCGAATTTATCATGAATTTATCACACTGAAAATAGTTTAATAATAGACAAAAATGTTTGTTAAGTTTTTATTTAATTAAAGTTTACGATACTAACATCTTGTTATGGCTCTGTGCACTTTTCAGTAATTACTACTGCTTTATTAAGCATTAAAAAAAATAGCTCAAAACTCAATTTTTTATAAGGAATAGCGCTATGTAGTTAGTGAACGGTCTTTTAGAAACACTCTGTATATTAAATGTTATTAAATTAGGATGATATACATTGTACAAGTATAACTGTCTATTTTAAAACACTTGAGAACATTCGATTAAAGATAAAACCAAAATTACTATATTTGTCCAGCTAGATTGCCGTTTTAACCCACTGTGTGTGAGCCGCTATTTTCTTAAAATATGCACAAATCGAAAATCCGCTAGAGAAGATTTAAGTTTCTTCTTTAAGATGATCACATCATTTTTGCTTTCAGACCATACTATGGCCGGTATTCATAGCCGGTTCTTATTTCAAGACCGTCCTAAGTAATGTCTTAAAGAGGTTGGTTTCTCAAATCAATATAATAAGAATTAGTTCAAATTTATGAAAAATATTCGTCTATGTGAATCTGTCGAATATGCCAAAGTTGAAGACAAATTGTCTGCATGGTTGTCGAGTAATTAATTATTGAACTTATACTCTTATCTCTCTCTTAGACAAGGGCAACATAGAAAAAACATTATGACACCTGTAATGTACGAGTAACTCTCGAAAGCATATTAAAAATCAGAGCTCGGCAAGAAATGCACTTCTCGGCCGATTTTCAGTTGGCTCCGCCTAGCGCTATCCCCCGAGTTATCTCGTCGACCCGCGCACAGTAGCTCGAGGCTCAGGTGCGTATCATTTGTAAACAATAGCTTTCCATGTCACCCATGAGATACTATTGTTGACGCGTCTTTTTTGAAGTGAGATCTCACTGCGCGCGGAACGACGAGGTAAGGAGAATAGGCGGAGCTAGAGACCCTATAATAAAAGACTGGCCATAAGGCGATTTTGTCAAAATCCTGCGAGAGAGAAAGATATATATTTACTATCGCTTTCTCTTTCTCTCTATCTCTTTTCTATCTTTCTTTTTCTATTTCTCTTGCTTTTGACAAAACTGGCAGACCAATCAAAATTGGCTGTCTTATGACCAGTCTCTTATTATAGGGTTTCTAGGCGGAGCCAACTGCTTCTTGCCGAGCTCTGTTAAAAATGATAGTAATTTGATGAAAATTGGTGCAAATAATTCTTTAAATATTTAGAAAAGACTTTTACGAAGACTGAAATGATTAATCTACATAGTTATAAAAAAATTATAAAAATAAAATAGCATATTGCCACATTTCAACGTGTATAATAACGTATTTAGGTTTCAATTGTACAAACAACGATCTTTAAAACCTTAAGAAACAGCTAATTAAATGTATATTCCACATATTCATTTGCTAACTCATTTATCTCGCGAAAACACCTATAGGCTTTCCTCTGCCCCACCGTACAGTGGGCCGAATAAAACTTAAAACTTCGTGTTGCAAAAAAGCTACAGTCTCGAAATTTGAACCAATTTCGATGCTTTTTTAAAAATAAAACGTAATGAAATTTACAACTTTGTCGAGTTAGATTTTTGATTTTTTACTTCCCTTGTTTATTAAATCAAACATAAAGAAGTTAGATTTAGAAAATTTTTAATCAAAAACTAGATATCTCATTTAATTTAACGTCGAGGGCAGATATTGATATTGAACTTAAATGGATTAAACCCTGATTAGGCTTAAAAAAATCTTAGACTGACAAAGTCTCACTAAATCTTACCTTAACAAACGAAATTGATTGAAATAGCACCTGATGTTAGTTAATAAAAACTGCTAAATAAAGTAAGACTGAAGTATTTCTATTATGTAATCAATTTTATTTATTAATTATTAATAAGCTTTAAGTTATTAACAAGTTTTGAGCCTTCGCAACTATAGGAGATGGGCAGAATGCTTCCACTCAATATGAAGGCTACTTATATAAAGATCTATTTATATAAAGATGTAGCTGATCAAGAGTCGATAACATTATATTTATTCTCATTCAAGAGTTGATAGAGCTAATTCTTGTTCCCAAATACTACGTCCAATTATATGTTAATACGTTTATGAGTCATTACAAAAAATTGCGTGATCAACCGTAGCTGATTTAACTGTAGCAGTATATATTTTAAACATTTGACAGAATATAATACACGAAAACATAACAGATTGGTAACAAACGAAGACATTATAAATAAGCTATCGATCTTCAGATCCTTATATAAGAAGGTAACTGCATTCTGTCCAATTCCAATAGATGCGGACGCTCAAAACTTGTTAATAACTTAAAATTCATTAATAATTAATAAAAAAAATTGATTACATAATAGAAGTAGTTCAGTCTTACTTTATTCAGCAATTTTTATTAACTAAAATCAAGTGCTATTTTAATTAATTAATTTTAATTAATATTAATTAATCTCGTTTGTTAAGATAAGGTAAGATAGTGTGACTTTGTTAGTCTAAGGTAATTTCAAGCTGTTGTGCCGTTAGCTCGACTTGCGAGAATCGGCACCGAGTTCTTTGGTTCCGTCAAGAGGAGAAGGATAATCACTAAACATCTGCGTGTTTCGATAGCAACTTTAATAAACGTATATTTCTCCACACAATTGTCTCCTTTATTACTCTGCCCTGACTTGCGGGCGTTCGCAGTTACATTCAATTACACTTATCGATCCGGAATCTCGCGGTACGCGCTCTGGTCTTAGACTGCCCGCCGCTTCTCGGAAGGGCGGGCTTTTTATCTTTCACGCATTACTTCCGCGATGCTGACTTAGCTGTCAGCGCTTTTGCTTCCGGGTGAGCGACCTGGAAGCCGTTTGCGACACCCGGAATGCCACCTCAGGAGAGTTTGGCAATATTCGGGATGCGCGCTGGCAGCTAGGTGTCGCAACTAGGTCACGACGACTTCCGCCTCACAACAAAGCCTAATCAGGGTTTAAACGTTTAAGTTCAATATCTATCTCCGATGTTAAATTAAATGAGATATCTACAGTTTGATTAAAATTTTTCTAAATCTAACTTTTTTGTTTGATTTAATAAAGGGAAGTAAAAAATAAAAAATCATAGTCAACAAAGTTGTAAATTTCATTACCTTTCATTTAAAAAAGCACCAAATTCTGTTTAAATTTCAGAAACACAATTGGCCTCACTATGCGCCGCCTGTCTTGCAACGTGACGGCAATCAACCTCCTTCAGATGCTAATACGGCTCTGTGATTGGTTTACGACATCTTAAGATTGTACTTAAGAGGCGGTCTTAAATATAAGGTCCGATTATGAATACCGACCTATAAGACGTTCTGTTGGCCACCGCTAAAAAAAGCAAGGACCGTGTTGGCAACTTAAACTTATAATCATATCTGCGTTAACATTTATTTTTAAATACTAGAAAATACATAGAATAAGATTAAAAAACTTGTTTTAGTATCTTTATTAATTCCTTATTTCTCGAAAAATACTGTTTAAACCGTCCAGCTTACTTTCCCTTCTTAAGGATCCATTCTATCTTGTTGACTCAAGAAAGAGGCACAGTCGAATTTTTGTTAGGCTAAACAGATGTCAAAACCATTCTTTTTGCATGATTTTGCATATCCCATACAGCATGGAATATGTAAGAAATGTGCTATAAACAATCTAGAAATATTTTAATATTCCACGGTGTTAGAAGATAATGTAGAAACGAGTTGAGTTGTGTGTTCGTTTACGCGAACTCGTCGGTATCACGTGTAGTTATATTTGACTCCTACGGATGGAGTTAGTGAGCAGCGGCGGTTGCATTCGAAAAACGATGGCATTGCGAACGCGACGCAGCAACGGACGTGAGAGAGAGAGAGTCGCGCGTGCGCGTGCATGTTCGTGCGTGCGAGCGGACCGTAGAGCGGGCATTCTTGTGCCGACCGTCCCACGCGACACATCGCTTACATTCGTTACACGAGGCGATAAAACAATATCGGCGACGTTCCGATATATCCGGCAATACTCGAAGTGATCCTACGGAGAGGAAATATCCGTGTGGTTGATACCAATCACTGGGAAGGAACGAATCACATCCTCGAGAAAGAGTCGTTCCCCTTACTTCGACGACGCAAAAGGAAGGCCATCGACGCCATCGTACATTCGAGAAGAGTCCTTCGGGCTTGCTCGATATCGTCGTCGCTTTCGAAGGACAAGAGCGTCCTGTTGGGGATGATCTTCGATCATCAATCAGAAGACTACTTCTTCTGCATCTAAAGGTAACGTGCTTTAATTATTGCTACATTCCAATGATCATCCTC
Organism: Temnothorax ravouxi; assembly: GCA_030770255.1. Taxonomy (NCBI): domain Eukaryota; kingdom Metazoa; phylum Arthropoda; class Insecta; order Hymenoptera; family Formicidae; genus Temnothorax; species Temnothorax ravouxi. The sequence continues at coordinate 11,454 of JASTWP010002778.1, forward strand.
GAGAATGCGTTAGATTACATCTAACGTATATAGGAGAGGAGAAGGCGTTAGATCACATCTAACGCATATAGTAGAGCTCTTCGAGCTGACAATAAATCTAAATCGATCATTGGTTTTCAGAAGACGAGAGTTTTTGAAACACAGACAAGAATTCTCGTAAAGGGTAAGCCTTTTCAACCGCCTCTGACAATAAATCTAAATCGATCATTGGTTTTCAGAAGACGAGAGTTTTTGAAACACAGACAAGAATTCTCGTAAAGGGTAAGCCTTTTCAACCGCCTCTGACAATAAATCTAAATCGATCATTGGTTTTCAGAAGACGAGAGTTTTTGAAACACAGACAAGAATTCTCGTAAAGGGCAAGCTTTTTCAACCGCCTCTGAAAAAGATTATCGAAGCATCTCTTCCCGTTTTTATAAAATTGAAGCTTCTACGAACTACAGCAGTCACGTATGTCCGTTCGATTACGTTCTTTCAATATTTAGATTCACTTCGTGAAACGGTCGGTGAGAACAATTAGAAATGTGATACCGGCAATTCTAACGATCCAACGATGTCTTGTGTAACATCCGTTACCGTAATTTCGGCGTGGATATAATCGTAAACTCTCTTGTTGCGATCACAGTATTTCTCATATAATTTACGTTATTCAGTGTAAAGATAAGTTTCTTGTACGAAATATTGCGCCTCGTTTAACGGTCTCGAGCGAATTTAAAGGCTGTGTGATCTTGTACGAACGAGCATGAACATTCGAAGTGATAATACGACTTAATATTATTATTTACATGAGGTAACACGTCATACCTTATATGGGAAGATATTTCTTAATTTGCAGCAGATATACAAGATATTTTCATCTTGTCTCACATTTAAATTACTTTGTGCTCTTCGAGCGTTCTCAATTACATTGAATGTCTTTGAATTATTATATTACCTTTTCAAGCGATTGATCCGCTCTACATATCCTAATCTGACGTATTACTTCATCTCTACATATGGATTTAAGATGTGTATGATATTATGTTCATATTGATTGATGTTTTGCATTTTCTTTTCAACGAGTGGTCCTTTTATGTAAATCGATTGCTTCTTAAATTGCAAATTGAATAATTTTACTTCAGGAGATTTCATAAAAGGAGAGATATCTCAACATAAAATAACGTCTCATCCGAAAGCTTGTTACAAATTAACAGACATAACGTCTCAGAAAGAAAGTAGAGTTATTTTATTAAAAGGATTATTCGTCATCTGAATATTTTCTAATATTGTGTGATTTACAGCGAACGTTTATTTTCAATCTGATATTGTTTCTATGTGCTAATCTTATGATTTTATTGATAAGCTGACTCGAATATAAGAATACACCATTTTCAAATTCGAATCATACGATGTGTGTCGTTTCCTATTCCAAATCAAGAATTCTAAATTCACAGATAAGACAGTCCATCAAACACACGGTCATTCAGAATATTCTGTAAAAGTTTTATAAATATTCCATGAAATTTTGTCTATTCGAAATATGCATGGAATATTCTACAAATATTCTAATAAATGTAGTACATTTAAAAAATGCATAGAATGGTCTATAAATATTTTGACAAATATAGAATATTTGGAATATTTATAGAACATTTTGTTAATATTCTTAAACATTTATAGCATTTGCTATGAATATTCTAAGAAACTTTTCTAGAATTGCTATGAATAATTCGATAATAATCTGTAAACATTGCGATGAACATGAAATAATCAGAATATTAATAGAATATTTTTTACATATTAGTAGAATATTTTTAAAATAATCTGTAAACATTTTAGGAAAAAATATTAAAAACATTTTAACTATTCTAGGAATACTTAAAGAATATTTTAGAACATTATATAAATGTTCTGGAAAACATGAATAAATATTCATATCATTAATAAAAACTTTTTAGAAATTTTTCTGCAATATTTATAGAATATTTCGTGATTTTCTTGAAGTATCTACAATATTTTATGCATATTTCAAGAATATTTTATAAATATTCTGCAAACTTTTTGCGCATATTCAACCCTAGAACCTCCATAACGATCAAGATAATAAGAAAACAAATATGATAAGTAACTGTCAACCGTAGAAATCAACATTAATAAAAAATTTTTGGAATAAATATAATTATTTTAATGGAGTATCTGCACAAGCAGGTATGTATCTATACAGGTAGAAAGTTGCCACTGGTCTCCCGTAAAATTTGATAAAAATTTAGTATCTACGTTAATCGTCGTGATTACTGTAAGCGATTTACCACAGTCTCCCCTCTAACTTCGAACCTACCCATACAGCACAAAATGTTTTTAAAAAATATTTCTGAATATTTCTATAAAAATATTACAAGAAATATTTTAAAATGGTTTTAGGAATATTTTAAAACAGTTAAAAAACCTTTTGTGATAACATTTTTAAAAATAAATACAAATATACTATTAGACTCGTGGAAAATATCAACAAATTAATAGACGGCGATACGAGTCAGGCGCGGTACGTGGTGCGCAAGTAAAGAAATAGTTACCGAAAGTAACGAATTACAATGTATATATATATATATATATATATATATATAAAACTCGACTGTTTGTCTGTTCCGTCCGTCCGTTTGTCCGCGAACTACTCATTCGTTAGTGGACCGAATTTTTATCAAAAGTATATGAAACAGGGGTAGAATTTTCCGGGAAGTGCTATGATGTGGTTAATTTTTCGTTACCGATTTTCTGGAAACCGATTTTTTTAATTTTTTTAATTTTTGTCGACTGTTTGTCTGTCCGTCCGTCCGTTTGTCCGCGAACTACTCATTCGTTAGTGGACCGAATTTTTATCAAAAGTATATGAAACAGGGGTAGAATTTTCCGGGAAGTGCTATGATGTGGTTAATTTTTCGTTACCGATTTTCTGGAAACCGGTTTTTCTAATTTTTCTAATCCGACTGTTTGGCTGTCCATTTGTTCGTCCGTTTGTCCGCGAACTACTCATTCGTTAGTGGACCGAATTTTTACCAAAAATATATGAAACAGGGGTAGAATTTTCCGGGGAGTGTCATGATGTGTATAGTTTTTCGTTACCGATTTTCTGGAAACCGGTTTTTCTAATTTTTTTAATTTTTCCGGAAATAATTAACTGAATGTCAAAGAATTGTATATGAAGTAGGGGTAGAATTTTCCGGAGAGTGCTATAAAGTGTATAATTTGTCGTTACCGATCTTTTTGGAAGTTGGTTTTAGAAATCTTTTAATTTTTCGGGAATTAATTGACCGAATTGTAAAGAATTGAGGGGGAGAGAGAGAGAAAGAGAGAGAGAGGGGGGGAGAGGGAGAGGGAGAGAGAGAGAGAGGGAGAGAGGAGGAGAGAGGGGAAAGAAAGGGAGAGAGGGGGAGAGAGGGAGAGAGAGGGCGAGAGAGGGAGAGAGAGGGAGAGAGAGGGAGAGAGAGGGAGAGAGAGGGAGAGGGAGAGAGAGGGAGAGGGAGAGAGAGGGAGAGAGAGGGAGAGAGAGGGAGAGGAGGGAGGGAGAGAGAGAGAGAGAGAGAGAGAGCGAGCGAGCGAGAGAGAGAGAGAGAGAGAGAGAGAGAGAGAGAGAGAGGAGAGAGGAGAGAGAGAGAGGGGGGGGGGAGAGGGAGAGAGGGGGGAGGGAGAGAGGGAGAGAGAGAGGAGAGAGAGAGAGAGAGAGAGAGAGAGAGAGAGAGAGAGAGAGAGAGGGGGGGGAGACTATTTGCGTGTCTTATTACATATGTCCTCCGGGGCGAAGCCCGGGTAACCAGCTAGTATATATATATACATGTATTCCAACTTAATAAACTGCGCGCCGATTATTTGTCGGACTTGAAACGCAGCTATCGTTGGAAAATTAATGCGTTTCAAGTCCGACAAATAATCGGCGCGCAGTTTATTAAGTTGGAATACATGTATATATATATATATATATATATATATATATATATATATATATATATATATATATATATATACATTGTAATTCGTTACTTCGGTAACTATTTCTTTACTTGCGCACCACGTACCGCGCCTGACTCGTATCGCCGTCTATTAATTTGTTGATTTTTAAAAATATTTTAAGAATCTTTAAAAAAAATTTATAAAAATGTTCTTTTTTATCACCGAGACAATATTTTCTTAAATATTTGAAATATATCTTTAAAATATTAATTCAAATCTATATATTTATTATTTTATAATCTCGTTCCAAAATATTTAAAAATATTTTTACTATTGGTTCTATAATCTATTTTTAAATATTTTTAAAATATGAAATATTTTTAATTAAAAGATGCATAGTTGCGCATCTTTCCGGGCTAGTTTGGAACGACGCCACTAAGCGGCGCATGATGGTAAGACTAACTCGTAAGTAAATTTCAGTTGAGGGCTAATATAAACAGGTCTCTGGCAAAGCAAGAGTATGACATTCGCAAGATATGTATATTTTTCAAATATCAAGATGTATATTATTTTACAGATATTAAAAAAAATTTTCAGACATGAAACACACAATTATTGCTGATTGGATTAAACATATTTTATTTTTTGAAGTAATATTTCTAAAAGATTTTACAAAGATTTTATAAATATTCTCGAATAATATACAAATGTTTGTAAATATTCCCAAATATATTAAGAAAAATGTCTGTATTCCAAGATTGTTTTAATAAATTTACAAATATTAACAAATATCCTATAATTGTTTTATAAATGTATACAGAATATACCCCATTTTTAATGTTCCTAAAATAATCTATAAATGTTTAATAAATATATTTTGCATATATAAAAAAATTATGGATTATGCGGAAATATTTATAAAACATTTGTAGATTATTCGAGAATATTTACAGAAATTTCTAAGGACATTCAAAGCGGGACATTACACGTTCTTTGCACATTTATAGATCATTCATAGAAAATTCACGAATATTCTAAAGAATATTTATAGAACATTCATGAAATATTTCATGCTGTATGGGATTGATCTATCTTTTGTCAACATTTTTTAAAACATTTTTATAGAAAATTGGTTAGTTGTAAAATATTCACGCCATAGAAGTGAGGCATGCAGCGATTATTATGGCCTATCTGCAAAAGTGCTCCCGTGCTTTAAGGTGCCAATTCATGAACGCTGAAAATGAGCGTCAACAAGGTGAACGTGGTGGTTTCACTTTGACGCTAGCGTCAAAGAAATGAAGTTAAATTTGTTTAATATTTAGCGTCGTCGCTGAATCATTGTTAATCGTCCCAGTACAATCAAACATTAGACTTCAAAATACATAAAATATTAATTATTTTCAAGTAATATCTTCAAGTAATAATATTTTATAGAATACATATATAAATAAAAGATATTATTTCTGAAGATTTTTGCTTGCTGAAAATGAGCGTCGAGCGTCAACGTGAAAAGACACCTTTACGATAGTCGGAAACAGATAAAATTAGTGTTTTTACATTCGAAAATTGTTGTTCGCAGGAAGTAGACAATGAAAAAAATTGTAAAAAAATTGACAAAATGGCAGCCTTTCTGAACAAGAAGATCTATTTTCGGCCTAAAATTTTCGATTTCTTTTTGCAATTAAAAAAAACTATTGTTGATGTCGACTTGATTGTAGTTTACTTCCCGCGGACAACAATTATGAACGTAAAAACACTAATTTTATCTATTTCAGATTATCGCAAGGCCCGGAAGAACTTCCGCAGCTAGGCCGTATGAATCAATCACTACACGTTTCACTTCTATGGCGTGAATATTTTATTTCAACTAACAAATTTTTTATGCAGATCTTTGAAACATGTTGACAAAAGATAGATAAATATTATGCAAAAAAATGATTTTGATATCTGTTTTACTTTGTCTAAGAAAAATTCGCAGAAAAGTGCCTCTTTTTTGACCCATCAAGGTAGACTGAACCTTTAAAGTTGATTAATCATCAAAAATTTGACACGCTCAGGCATGATACATCGCACAGTAGTGGAGGTGTATATTGACACTTCTTTTAGATATTTACATAATTCTGCATAAAATAATAAGAAAATTATTTTGAAGTTTTGTGTTATTTGTCCATAATTTACTATACATAAAGATTAATGTCAGCACAATGACGTAATTCTCATACAATAATGAGAAAATTAATTTGAAGCTGTATCTTATTTATCTGTAATTGTTTGCTATACATAAAGGTTACTGTCAGGCATATTTATGGAATATCAATCAATACGTATATACCGAAACTATATTGACATTAATCTTTATGTACAGCAAACAATCTCAGATAAATAAGATAAAACTTCAAAGTAATTTTCTTATTATCTTGTATGCAGAAATATCTAATAAGTTCGTCAATATGCAAGTAATAATCCGTAATTATGCTGACATTAATCTGTATGTATAGTACATTACAGATAAATAACGAATAAAAACCTTGAAAAAGTGACCGCAATTAGTTGCACATTCAAGGCGATTTTCGAGAGCTACGCCTACTTCTCTCCCCTTGCCTTTCCGCTCGGCCACGCTAGTCACTAGTTACTTGTAAAACTCGCCGGCCGAGCAGAGCGACAAAGGAGAGAGAAGTAGGCGTATCTCTCCAAAATCATCTCAAATGTGCAACTAATCTGGCCACTTAAAAGTATGTGCAGTACGTAATGATACGTTCACTGCTGTGCGATATACCATGCCTGAGCGTGCCAAACTTTCTCAAATTGTTTGGCCGACTTTGAATGCTTTTCCTTTAAAAAGCATTACTCGACGTTTTCGTACAAACGTTTTTATCCAATCTACAGAATCTGAAAGGACAATCGGTAATTTTGGGGTACACGTATAACATGCAAAAAAAAGTTAACCTAAAAATGTATGCCACATTCATTATAAATTTACAATAAAATAATATTTATTTCAGTATTTTAAGTGACAAATAATAGAAAACTTACTCCTTAAGTATTTCCTCTGAATTTTTCCTCTTCTCGCCTATCCTTGAAAATTAATCACAATCTAAAAACTCACTGAAACTTTCGGATCTTCAGATGGTAATCAATCACAATCCATAAACGCATAATAGATTGACTCGCACTTGCGACTTTTCTGATTGGTCGGTGATAACCGCCAATGACAAGCCGCCCTAGAGAAAATGGCCGTACGCCATAGACTAAGAAAATGGCCGTATCGCACAGAAGAAAATGGCCGTCAGGCAGAGACAAAGAACGTGATTGGTTGACGGGCAACTTCGATACGTGTATCGCGCTCTGGCGGCGTTTTCTAGACACACATGCGTGTCCGTCATGTGTGTCTAGAAAACGCCGCCAGAGCGCGATACACGTATTGAAGTTGTCGTCACAGATAATCCATCCATTGTCAAGATAATCCATCCATTGTTGCGCTGCACACGTGAGGAGACATGTGAGTATTATGGTCGATTTAGACATAATTGTGCCATGCCCGTACCGTGACTACCGTGACTGTACCGTGCACGGACGGAAAGATTAGTTAATAAAGACGATAAGATTTACATAGAAATGTTTATATGTAACCGTGACCGTACCAATGCCGGCTCGTCCGTATTCATGGCTCACAGTCACCATTGATCAGCGACGTTATTTTTACAAATACGGCTCGCACAGTACGACGTTTACGTTTGAACACGTTTCCGATGAAAACACCGTCGTACCGTGTGAGCCGTATTTGTAATAAAAATAACCTCGCTGATCATGGCAACCGTGCAGCCATGAATACAGACGGGCCGGCATTGATCACGGCTACATATAAACATTTCTATGTAAATCTTATTGTCTTTATTGACTAATCTTTCTGTCCTTGTACGGTACAGTCACGGTACAGGCACGACACAGTTACGTCTGAATCGACTTTTAAGCGTTTACTATACTTTGTATTTTTTTTAATACTATAAAACATTTATAAAACCTTTCTTTATTAATGTATACATTGTGTATGAAACAGAGCGAAAAAAACGAAAGAGAAATGAACAACTTGGATAAAATTGCGCTGATAGATCGATCGGGATCAAGAGACAGGAAGAGAGAGACCATCGAGACAGAGACAAGGAATACGACTTAAGAAAACAAATAGATAATCAGAGAAAGAAGAAAGAGGAAGCTACAGAAAAACAGGAGAAGTTAGTATATTGCTTTATTTTTAGATTATAAAATTATATATGCAGGGTGACCTCTGCAATAAACTGTGAAAAACGATAAGTCTTGCAAAAAAAATAATTTTTTTGTCAAGCAACTCATATGTTCTCTGACGCGTCGTTTATCGTTCCTCAGAATTTGTTGCACAGGTCTTGAATCAACCTATATAGTTGTGGCAACACAATTTATGTAATTTTGTCTATTATTGATTTTCTTTAGTAATAAATATAAATGATTTAGGAAAGAGAACGAGGAACGAGAGCGTATAAGGAGACTCGAGGAAAGAGAAAAAGATAAAGAAAAACGAACAGACGAAGAAATGAGTATAGTATTAGATAAAGATGAAAATGAGGATGATATACATGAGATACATGAACAAGCAGAAGCAAATAAAGAAAATGAAAACAAAAAAGAAAAAACAAGAGGACAAAGAGGAGGACAGTATTTAGAAGAAAGAAACCAGGTGTAAGTTATATTTGTCACATTACAATTACTCAAAGATGGGGATGTAAAAGTTACCATTTTGTGTTCTTAATCCAGGAATTTGTAAAACACGCTTTGCTATCTTTTTTGAACTTGAAAGAAGAAGGAAACAATAATTTTTCACCAGAAAATTATGGGAAATATTTTAGAAAAAATGCTATTTTGACACACATTTTACAGACATTTATTATCGCTTCTAAAATAATTCCCGCACTTTCCTGGTGAAAAGATTATTATTTCCTACTTTTTCAACCTCACCTGTAGCAAAGCGTTTTTTACAGGTTTCTGTTAAGAACACAAAATGGCAATTTTTACATCCTTTTTTTTTAAATCTGCTTTAAGTAATTAATTTATTGCTTTGATTGTTGCAATTTTCGTATAGTTATCATCGTTCAAGAATACATCGGGCAAGGGGCAGAAGAGGCCTGCAGAGAGGTGGTGGCTGGAGAGGGGAAAGAGGGAGAAGAGGAGGAAGAGGCTGGAGAAGAGGACAAGGACGTGGCTACAGGAATGGCCACAGGGGTGGCTACAGGGGTAGCTACGGAGGTGGCTACGGGGGTGGCTACGGGGATGGCTACGGGGGTGGTCCCATATACCAATTTTTTAACAATCCATATTGATATCTTCTTATACGCTCAAGCTTGACATATTGTAATAAAAATAGAATTAAAAAATAATCAGTGCAATATATTTCCTCAAACTCCTTTTTCTCTTTAAAATTATGTAAAGAATAGTTTCTTTTTAACTTTTATTTCTTTATATACTTATTGCATACAATTATATAATAATTGCATCTTATTTTTAATATTTTACTTCTATACATTTATCATATAAAGGAACACTTTATCTTTAAAAATAGCCGAAATTCAAGTAGCTGTAACTTTGTTAAAAATGAACAAAATTTAAATTTTAAAAAAGGATTTTAAAGCTTGAAATTTCTACTTTCAAAGGGTTACTATTATTTTTTAATTTCTGTGAGTTTGGTAATTTTTACAAATAGAAAACTACAAACTGGACAAAATAAAAAATTTTTCTCTCACTTTGTGAGCCTGTCACGTTCACAAAAAAAATTTGTAAAAATTTTTAACTTTCTAACGTAAAAGTTTGAAGTTTTCCTTGCAAAATCTTTTTTTAAAAATGTTTCTACGATTTATTAATACTAATTTATTGCGGATTTAATAAGAAATGAGCATTTTAACTTTGATTGCTCATAACTTCCTTAAAAATCATCGTATCGCAATTGAAAAAACAGATTCTTAAAAATGAAACATTGCTCTATTAAACGGTATAATTGCCAAATTTTTTTAAATAACATGTAGATATGATACAAATTGATGAATATAATGTAAACATTAGCGATTTTTCTTATTTTTATTTTGACCCAGAAAACAGTTGTATAGAACAATGCAGAAACGTAGAAACATTTTTTAAAGAAAATTTTGCAAGAAAAATTTCAAGCTTTTACATTAGAAAGTTAAAAATTTTTACAATTTCTTTTTGTGCACATAACAGACCCACAAAGTGAAAGCAAAATTTTCTATATTGTACAGCTTGCAGTTTTCTACATGCAAAAAGTTACCTAACTCACAGAAACTAAAAAATAATAGTAACCTTTCAAAAGTAGAAGTTTTAAGCTTTAAATTTAAATTTTGTTCATATTTAACAAAGTTACAGCTGCTTGAATTTTGCCTATTTTTAAAGATAAATTTAGTGTCCTTTAAATTTTTGTGAGAAGTGTATAATACTTTTACTTAAATATTAATTTTTATGTAAACTAGTAATATTTGTAACTAATTACTAATTTGCTAATTCAATAAAAATTTAATTTGTTGTTATTGCTAATTTCGTGAAATCAAAAAAATAAAAAATAATTTTTTACAGATCCTTGCTTAACACTACAAAATGGGTGATATCAGTATAAAATTACCTTTTTCAAAAAAGATAAAAAAAGGCGCCAAGTACACGTAATGTATTTTGTAAATTCAAAAATTCAACCTAAGTGGACAGTTATATTTCTTCTTCACAAAATTATATTACCTAACTTAACTCAAGTAACATGTATTTCAAAAAAAGATATGAAATCTTTAAATTACTATAAATTGCATCCAATTGCAAAGAGAATATGTATATTGTTTTAAAAGATAATTGTTGTGCAACTACTTTAAAAAAATAAAACCCAAGTGGTATCTTTGTGTTCCTATTCAAGGGTCTTCCTATTCCAACCCAAGTGGTATTAGCTTTTTAATTCTCTTTAACAAATTTTTAATATTACAAATAATCAGTTTAATTGTAAAGAATTAAAAAAGTAACAATACCAAATAAAAATATTTAATTAAAACGAAATAAATAAATCTTTCTTGTAAAAATACTTGGCGCTGCTTTTTTACTCCCATTCTTCCTTAAATTGTTTATTGTTTCTTTATTCAATCAAAAATTTTAATACTAATGTTTAAATTTTAATGTTTAAATTTTAATGTTTAAATTTCAAAGTGTAGCAGCGCCAAGTTTTACAAGAAAAATTTATTTATTTTGTTTTAATTAAATATTATTATTTTGTACTGTTACTTTCTTAATTCTTTATAATTAAAATGATTCTTTGTAATATAAAAAATTTGTTAAAGTGAATTAAGAAGCTATTACCACTTGGGTTGGAATAAAAAACCCTTGAATAGGAACACAAAAGTACCACTTGGGATTATTTTTTTTAAATTAAGTTGCACAACAATTACCTTTCAAAATAATATACATATTCTCTTTGCAATTCGCGCAATTTAATTTAAAAAAAATTTTTTTTTTTAAATACATGTCACTTGATTTAAGTAATATAATTTTGTGAAGAAGAAATAAAGCTACCACTTAGGTTGGATTTATCATACATGTGCATGTATGCTAGCGTGGAGCAATATCAAGCTCGAGTTAATTACCGATTTTGCCCCTCTATATAGTGTTGTGCCGTTATCTCGAATTGGAGGGTTCGGCACAGAGTTCTTTGGATCCGCCGGGAGGAAGGAACAATCACTTAACAGCTGCGTGGTTTTGATAGCGATTTAATAACACTTTTATTTCTCAAACATAATTATCTTCTTTATTACACTGCCCTGACTTGCGGGCGTTCACTATTACATTCAGTTACGTCGGTCGTGCGCGATACGTCTTACGTTCTAGACTGCCCCCGCTTCTCGGAAGGGCGGGCTTTTTATCTCTCGTGGATTACTTCCGCGATGCTGACTTAGCTGTCAGCGCTTTTGCTTCCGGATGCGCGACCTGGAAGCCGTTTGCGACACCCGGAATGCCACCTCAGGAGAGTTTGGCAATATTCGGGATGCGCGCTGACAGCTAGGTGTCGCAATTAGGTCACGGCGACTTCCACCTCACAACATCCCTCCCCCCTGGGAAAAAGAAAAACTGAGATTTCCGAAAAATTGAAGTTTCTCGCACGATGTATTGAAATTTTCTATTTACTTTTGTGTTTCTATTATGCTCTTTGTTGTGTGAGGAAGTCGCGTTGCTTGTTCTTGCTTGTTTTTCTTTCAAAAGGTTACGTTTGAGAGGATGTAACGACGCTCGCAATTGTCCTCTTTCGCTCTTATATATATATGCACCTCGCAGGGCGCGTGCGGCGTTATGAAATATACGTTGGGATTATAATTTTAATTTGATTTTTCGCCGCGTGCCGCATGACATTTTGTTGTGTTCGCATTAATTCTAACTGTTCTTGTATGTGTGTCGCGTCGTCGGCGTCCATCGTTCCGAATAACGTTGTACTTATGGTTCCTATCGCGTCTATCAGTCCGCGTCGATTTGTCGTCTACCTTAAATGTCTCTTTGTTTATTTTCTTATCGGACTGTTGTTTCGCCTTGCTTAATTTTCTGCTGGCATAGCTGTTCGGTCGAACTTGACCTACTGGCCCCTGAGAACGTTCGGCTCCGGTTGCGAAATCTGATGCGTCCGTCGCCGCGCTCAGCTTATCTTCTTTTACATAAAATACATTGCGAATTTTTTCTAATGCTTTTCGCTCTTTGCTATTTAAATGTTCGGTTTGCAATTGCGCGTATACTTTTTTGACTTGCGTTGAAGTGGATTCGCGTTTTTCGGTCGCGTGTAACGTGAGTACGTCGGTTGTGTCACTCACCGGTTTCTCTTTTAGAGCTACGCGCGGTATAGGTGTCTCTACTAATTTTTCCGCGCCGTTGGACATGTTTATTGGGCATTCGAAGTCTGTCGGCTCCATCAGACAGTGTCCGATGAATGCTCTTAGTGTAGGTTTTTTACCTTTTACGATACCTACTCCACTGCTGGGTGGTGAGGTTATTTTATTATGTGGTCGGAGTTTAAATGTAACTCTTCCGATGTGTACCTGCTTTGTGGCGTGTGAAATAACGGCTTTGCGCTTTGTGAGGAAATCATTTCCCAGTATTCCCTCATGATCGATCGGAAATTCGTCCTTTACCACGTACATGGTATGGCGTACTTTCTGGTTTCCGAGGTCTATGGTTGCTTTTATTTTTCCGAGCGTGTGGATCTTGTGTCCCGTCACTCCGGTCAAAGTCAGGCGTTTCTCTCGCACCACAGTATTGCCTTTTAAATTTCTTACTTTGATTAGCGTCAGGGTCGCTCCTGAGTCTAATAAGAAATTCGTCTTGCCTTTCTTGGCCTCTTGAATCGGCAGTGTTATCAGGTTTAAGGTGTGCATGTTATGCTTTCCCGTTATCTGCGACATTTGATACTCCTCGGCGGCTCGTGCCTTATTCTTCCTGGGTTTCTCGTCTTCTTCACTGCTGCTGCTGGAGGAAGTTTCATCGCTCGTTTCTCGCGATTTCTTTTTTCGTACCTTTAAACCGTTTACTGGCGCCTTTTTGGGGGCGTCCGCTTTCGATCGGCTTGATCGTTCCTTGTTGGGTCGTCCGTTCAGCGACCAACACTCTTCTTGCTTATGTCCGATCTTTCTGCAATAAGTGCACTCGATCGTATTTCTCCCGCCGGGCTTGTCCGCTCTCGGCAGCGCGAATTTATTTGCTTGTCGGCTCGTACGGCAATCTTGCCCGTAATGGCCTGTTTCTCCACATTTGTGGCACTGTATCGCCTCATTCCCCGGATAACGCGCGTTTTCCGAGTTAAAGTTAGTATGGCGTATCTTTTGTCCGTTCCGCGGGGAGGGGCCTTTTACCTTTTCCTCGGCGCTGGCGCCGGCTATCGCCTCTTGTAGGCTTTGATACCGTTGCGCTCGAACCAGCATCTTGATATCGTCATGCAGGCCGATCTGGAAGTTATGCAAGGCTTGCATCTTCACACTGTCCAGTATCGCTTTCTGCTGCTCTTGCGAGTGCCCTTGGCCTTCTTCCATGGCCTCGTACAGTTCCCTCGCGAGTTTTTCGACTCGACGCCCGAATTCCTGCGCGCTTTCTCCCGGTTCTTGTCTTAGGGAGTTAAAGTCTAACTGCAGATGGGTCATACCGCGCTTTCCTAGATATTCTGTTTCGAGCTCTTGTTTTAGCTGTTCGAAACTGCGAATATCGCGCGTGTCGAAGTCTGTCATGGCTTTGCCCTTGAATTTCGTGCATAAAATTGCTTCTAGGAGCATGGCTTCATCCGCGGGATGTATATTTTTCATCGCGTAATTACTTGCGTTTATAAACTCGCGGACGCGCTCCCTCGATTCTCCGTTTACTTCGGGAATCATATTTCGAGCCTCCTTCAGGCTGAGGAACCCGATATTATGCCCTGGCTGGTTATGAACGTCGCTAGTTGTCCGCCCGTATGTGACGTCTAGTGGGCCCTGGCTGCGTAAGCGGCGCCCTATTTCGGCTGGGCGATCGTAAGTGCCGGCTTCTATCCGGCTCACTCGATTCTGTAATTCGCGAATCGCGCGGAGCATTTCCGTGGTGCGATCGAATTCTGCCGCCTCAGCACGTTCCATGCGGTCTCGCATTTCTAGCATTAACCGTAGGACGTCGTTGATCGAGGCGTCTTGCGCTCCTTGGCTTTGGTCCATTTCGGACGGTCGCCTGTTAACCGATTGTAATCGATTTATTTCCTCGCTCACTTGAGCGGGCGTTATGTCGACTCGTGGTGCCGGGGCCGCGTTAGGTCTCTGTTGGCTCATTCTAATTGCCCGCGGGATGTAATCCTCTTCCGTCGGGTCAATTAGTTCGCGGTTTCGAGGCGTCAGGAAGAATTCTCCTCTCCCTGCGTTTCTGCGTTGGGTATCGGCCGAGGTGTCTGAGTCACCTTCGGTCGGGGGCTGTCTGTACGCGTCACTGTGTTCGTCGTTGCTCAAACTATCGCTATCTCGCGAGTTTTTGTGCGCGTCGCAGAGGCTGGCGTTTAAAAATTCAAATTCGCGTTCTACGACGACGTTGGGGTGTAGCTCGAGCACTGGTGTGCTCGGGTCGTCTAGTTGCGCGTCTAAGTTTCGTCTCACGCGGTCTAAGTCGTCGTTCGCGAGTCGTGTGGCGCGGACACGATTTCGGATGCTGTTCTCGATAGCTCGTTGCGCGCGCTCGCTAAGCATGAATGACGCGTTGCTTACGGGGTGATGCCGGGTCAAGTCGTCCGACATCTATCGACGTTTACGCTTTTATACCCTGCAATCGCGAAATGTTTTTCGGCGCTCGCGGTTGTGTTGCCTGCAATCGCGAATGTCTTTCGGCGCTCGCTATCGCGGTTGTGTTGCCTGTAATCGCGAAATGCTTTCCGGCGCTCGCTATTGCGGGGGACGCTCGCATAGATATAATCGGTTCGTCGCGGCGCGTGCCTGTGTCGGCTTACAATGTTTTGCTGACTTACAGTACCGCCGTATGACGCATCGTGACCGCTTTCCGTCGCTTGATGCCTGACAGGGCCGCTCCGCTGCTTCTGCGTTGTCTCTGCCTTGCTGCGTTTCTGCGGCGCTGCTTCGCTGGCTTGCTGCGTCCCTGCGTCGCTGCTCCGCTGTCCCGCTTCGCTGCCTCGTTGCTCCGCTGCTTGGGCTGGCGAGTCCGTGCGGTAGGTCGGGGCCGTCTCCGGTGTCATTGATAACACTCGGCGGCTGCTACCGTGGCTTCTCTCGCTCTAGATCTGGCTGGCTGTTCCTCTCTGGGATGTTCTACTGGCTTTCGATGATCCGCTCCTTTTGCAGGCGTAAGTCTGGCAGGATGTCCTCTCTCTCGGTTAGCGGATCCCACCGCTGCCACCAATTTGTTGTGCCGTTATCTCGAATTGGAGGGTTCGGCACAGAGTTCTTTGGATCCGCCGGGAGGAAGGAACAATCACTTAACAGCTGCGTGGTTTCGATAGCGATTTAATAACACTTTTATTTCTCAAACATAATTATCTTCTTTATTACACTGCCCTGACTTGCGGGCGTTCACTATTACATTCAGTTACGTCGGTCGTGCGCGATACGTCTTACGTTCTAGACTGCCCCCGCTTCTCGGAAGGGCGGGCTTTTTATCTCTCGTGGATTACTTCCGCGATGCTGACTTAGCTGTCAGCGCTTTTGCTTCCAGATGCGCGACCTGGAAGCCGTTTGCGACACCAGGAATGCCACCTCAGGAGAGTTTGGCAATATTCGGGATGCGCGCTGACAGCTAGGTGTCGCAATTAGGTCACGGCGACTTCCGCCTCACAACAAAAGATAAGCAAAAATTTTTTTAAGTGCGTACTTAGAGTAGATGTATCTCTTTAAATATTGATTGCAGCGCTTTTCATCATAAGAAATATGGATAGAACTCTTTGGAAAACGACCAGAACTCCCGCGAGAACTGCCGATTTCCGAAAAAAAAAATTACCCCTTGGGACTTAGAAAATTTTCGAGGTGTGACCCTTTGAAGGGCTGTAACTTTTGAAATATTGGTCGGAGCGCTTTGGACCCTGATAGTTTTCGATAGAACTCTTCGGGGGGCCACCAGAACTCCCGCAAGAACTCCGGTAAAATAATTTTTTAATTTTAGGGGTGACCCTTTGAAGGGCTGTAACTTTTGAAATATTGGTCGGAGCGCTTTGGACCCTGATAGTTTTCGATAGAACTCTTCGGGGGGCCACCAGAACTCCCGCGAGAACTCCGGTAAAATAATTTTTTAATTTTAGGGGTGACCCTTTGAAGGGCTGTAACTTTTGAAATATTGGTCGGAGCGCTTTGGACCCTGATAGTTTTCGATAGAACTTTTCGGGGGGCCACCAGAACTCCCGCCAGAACTGCCGATTTCCGAAAAAAAAATTACCCCTTGGGACTTAGAAAATTTTCGAGGTGTGGCACTTTGAAGGGCTGTAACTTTTGAAATATTGGTCGTAGCGTTATAAAACCTATAGGGAACTCTAGAACTCGTCGAAATCTTTCTGAATCTACCATAAAAAATTAATTTTTTAAAAAAATTGTAAATTTTTTGTTCAACTTTGACATCGATTTTTGGGCTTATTTGAACGGAACTCTTTTTAAAACCTATAGGGAACTCTAGAACTCATCGAAATCTATCCGGAACTGCCATAAAAAATTCATTTTTTCAAAAATGGGGGGCGCCGTGAAGTTAGCCCCCCCATTTTTAAAATGGTGTTTTCACCACTTTAAATGACGGAACTCTTTTTAAAAATCATAGAGAACTCTAGAACTCTTGCTGGGGAATCCAGAACTCTAATAAAAAGTTCCGAATTTTGAAAAAGGGGGGCCAACTTCACAGACATAGATGTCAGTCCGTACGGAGTAGGAGCCGTCCTGTCGCATCTGTATCCCGATGGTACAGAGCGCGTAATTCAGTACGCGTCAAATACATTAACGGAAACGCAAAAGAAATATGCACAAATCGACAAGAAAGCGTTAGCCATTATATTTGGTGTTAAAAAGTTCCACCAATTTCTGTATGGGAATCGATTTACCCTGTTAACGGATCATAAACCGTTAGCTCAAAATTTTAATCCGCAAAGAGGGCTTCCAGCATATAGTGCTATGCGTCTGCAGCACTACGCGGTATTCTTACAAGCATTTAACTTTGATATTAAATATCGCAAGTCGGAGGAACATGGAAATGCCGACGGATTTTCACGATTACCCATACAGGAAACGAAGGTCGGAAAGTATGACACCATCGATATTTTTCAAATAGAAAACGTAGAAGTATTGCCCGTGACAGCAAAGAATATCCGAGAGAAAACGAGTAAAGATTTAGATTTAGGAAAAATCAAAGAAGCATTAAAGAAAGGTAAAAGCCTTGTACCGTTAGGCTACAATGACGGCGAATTTGCGTTACAAAATGATATTATTTGTAAGAGAGAGAGAGAGTAGTTATTCCGGAAGCTTTAAGAAACAAGGTATTGAAAGAATTACATACAGGCCATTTTAGCACAATTAAAATGAAGCAATTAAGTAGAAATTTTTGTTGGTGACCAAGAATGGATAGGGATATCGAGGAAATAACAAAAAGTTGTTATTAGGGTTACACCCATTATCAAAAGACTTTTTAAATAACATTAGGACAATATAACATGGTATTCCAGATGACGTCTTTTGGCGCAAAACAAGTATGTGAGAGTAACTTCATGCCCACTTTCAAGATTCAAGGGCAGGTGTATCATTTAATTGGTAGTTTATTATTGGCTCAAAACAACAAATCGCAATATCTACAAATGTATTTTATTTCAGAAGCTGATCAACTTTCAATGAGATTAAATATTGCTTCAAATTTTAAAATCGAATTAATTAATTGCAAAGAATATTACATGAAAACAACATATATATATACGCAGCTTTAAATACAATTTAGAAAATAAGTCTACAACTGATAACTTATACGAATAATAATTCGCACAGATCGCATTCCACAAAATGAACATAGGGAACTTTACAATTTACCTACTGCGAACGAAGTTGCTGTGTTATTAGTAGATGAAGACAAAGGTCCAAGAGATATTGTGTTGCATAAAAGGAATGGACAACTAAAAAGAGTTTTCAGAACTACATCGTGCTTATGATCCTCTACAATATTCTTTGATGTTTATTAGAGGAGAAGATGGTTACTATCTTACAATTTCTCAGCAAAAAGCACGAAATAAAACTGTATCATGTATGCAGTTCTACGCATACAGATTAATGATCAGACAAAAGAGTTTTAATACCTTACATTATTTTGGAAATTTATTTTATAGTCAGTATTGTGTTGATATGAAGGCTAAAATGATTACGGAAAGATTAAACTATATTCGAAAAAATCAACAAAAGTTACGAGCTGAAACCTATATACATCTAAGAGATATGCCGTTAACCAGGATGCAAATATAGAGGCAGCTAATATTGGTCAATATGTAATATTACCTTCGTCATTTACCGGCTCACCGCGATACATGCATGAAAAAACTCAAGATGCTATGATTTATGTCCGTAATCATGGCCGACCTGATTTGTTTATTACTTTTACATGTAATCCAGAGTGGCCAGAAATAAAAGAGGAATTGTTTCCTGGACAGTGTTCTTTTCATCGACACGATATTATTTCAAGAGTGTTTCATTTAAAACTGAAAAAATTGATGAAATTGCTCACAAAAAATAAAAATTATGGGAGGACTAAATGTTATATGTACAGTGTAGAATGGCAGAAACGCGGATTACCCCATTGCCATATTCTTATATGGCTTGAATAAAAAATACAGCTAGACGAAATTGATAGTGTCATTATTGCAGAACTACCAGACAAGGAAATAGATCCTATTTTGTTTAATATTATTGTAAACAATATGATTCATGGACCATGTGGAGAACATAATATAACATCTCCCTGTATGAAAAATGGGATATGTTCTAAAAGATATCCTCGCAGTTTTATTGCTGAGACTCAGACAGGAGACGACGGATATCCCAGATATCGACGGAGGAGTCCAGAACATGGTGGATATACTGCAACAATAAATATTCGCGGAAAACCGGTAATTGTAGACAATAGATGGGTCGTTTCCTATTCTCCCGTATTATCTCGATATTTTGAATCTCATATTAATGTTGAATATTGTCACTCAGTCCAGGCCATAAAGTATATATGCAAATATATAAATGCAAATATATAAGGTACAGACCAGGCCACGTTTTTCGTAAAAAACAAACACGATGAAGTGGAAAATTATTTAAATGGACGTTATATAAGCACATCAAAAGCTGTGTGGCGGTTATTAGAGTTTCCCATTCATAAGAGATATCCGACAGTGATGCATTTAGCAGTACACTTAGAAAATGGACAGAGAGTGTACTTCACGTCAAATAATATGCGCCAAATAGTTGAAAATCTTTAACTTAAAATATTTTAACAGCATTTTTTGAATTGTGCAACACAAACAACTTTGCAAAAACATTGCTGTATCATGAAGTCCCACGATATTATACGTGGGACAATAAGAAGTTTATTCGAAGGAAACAAGGGCAAGATGTCGAGGGATATCCTGGAATAAAAGAAGACAATGCAATGTGGGACGAGTTTATAATATACATCCTAATCAATTAGAATGTTTTTACCTTCGGATGTTACTGCATGATGTCCGTGGCCCTACGTCATTTGAATCTTTAAGGACTGTAAATGGAGAGGTAAAAGAAACATATCAAGCGGCATGCAGAGACAGGGGTCTTTTAGAAGGCGACGAACATTGGGAAAATACTCTAAGAGATGCAGCAATTTCTCAATCTGCCTTTAAATTAAGAGAGTTATTTGTAATTATATTATTATTTTGCCAGCCATCAGAACCACTTAAACTATGGGAAACTTTTAAAAAAGATCTTTGTGAAGACATACTAAATAGGATACGTCATCAAAAATACGATTTTACTTTGCAATTTGATGAAAATATTTACAATGAAGGTTTGATTCAAATTGAAGATAAACTTTTAGAATTAAATGAAAATAACTTGACTAAATTTGATTTACCGTCAACAAATCGTTTAAATCATAATCTTTTTGAAGCAATACTGAAACAACCATATGGCAGTAATCAGTTAAATATCAAAGAAAATTATCCTAAGTTATAGTGCCGGATCAACGTCAAGCATTTAACAAGATACTAGATATCGTTGAGCAAAATGAGGGAAAGATATTTTTCATAGACGCACCTGGAGGTACAGGAAAGACATTTCTCACTAACCTTATATTAGCTAAAGTTAGATCTTCTGGCAAAATGGCTTTAGCTGTTGCTTCATCAGGTATAGCAGCAACGTTACTAAGTGGTGGAAAAACGGTACATTCCACTTTCAAATTACCCCTAAATGTATCTGTACAGCAAGAAACTGTTTGCTCAATACGTAAAAATGGACCACTAGGTAAAGTATTACAAGAGATTTCTTTACTTATATGGGATGAATGCGCAATGAGCCATAGGGCACATATGGAAACGATCAATCGAACACTCCAAGATTTGAGACATAGTGAAAAATTAATGGGTGGCGTAACTTTAGTTTTTGCAGGCGATTTTCGACAGACATTACCTGTAATTGTAAGGGGAACCCGCGCTGATATAGTCAAAGCATGTTTGAAATCCTCGGCAATGTGGAGTACCATACAGACATTTGAATTGCGAACCAATATGAGAGCCAGTTTAGGAGGAGGAGAAAATGATTTTACGACAAAGTTATTGCACCTTGGCGATGGAAATATTCCTAATGATAATGGTTTAATAGAAATTGACCAAAAACTGGGACAAGTGGTAAATAGTACAAATGATTTAATTACGAAGATTTATCCAAATGTGGAATGTTTATTGCAGAAAAATTATAAATGGTTGTGTGAAAGAGTCATTGTATCTCCAAGAAACGAATCTGTGAATGACATTAATGATATCATTTTGAAAAAAATACAAGGGAATAATAAAGAGTACAAATCAATCGATACTGTGGTTAATATGGAAGATACAGTATATTATCCCCAAGAATTTTTGAATAGTTTAAATCCGTCTGGTCTTCCACCACACCGTCTGATTTTGAAGATTGGTATACCAATCATCTTATTGCGCAACTTAATTCCACCGAAATTATGCAATGGTACGCGACTTCAAATTAAAGAATTGCGTAACAACATCATTGAAGCCATTATACTTACCGGCCCCGCAGAAGGGGAGTTAGCGTATATTCCGCGTATTCCAATGATTCCAAATGACTTACCATTTTCCTTCAAACGTTTACAATTTCCAGTTAAAGTTTCTTTTGCGTTAACGATTAATAAATCACAAGGACAAACTTTCAAATTTGTGGGCATAGATTTAAGAAAAGAGTGTTTCTCACACGGACAACTTTATGTTGGTTTATCTAGAATAGGAAACGCTAAAAATCAATATATTCTGATACCAAAGGGAAATAAAACCAAAAATATAGTATATATTCAGAAGTCCTATAAGTCAGAATTCGGCAACAAATGCACTTTTGGCAAATTTTCTCTCACAGATTGATTCGGTAAAGGACCAAACAATATTTATTTCTGATGAGATTTATAAAAAATGGAACTTAAAAAATTCTCTACAAAAAACGTTATATAGAAAAATAGTGGATTAGGCCTAATAGGGACACCACGTAAAAAAAACGCGCCTAACACTATACCTCCGAGGTGGTGTGGAAAATAGTGTATTATCTCTGAGATGTATAAAAGTTAAAACTTTATAAAATGTATGACACAAAAATGATTGATCTTGAGAAAAAAAGTATAAAACGTTTTTTGTATAGAATTTTATAAGTTACCGATTACTTACCGATTACCAATTTTATTCCTTGGTTTTTTAATTAAAAAATCGAGGTACCGTGTACATCGCGAGCGAGCAATCTCAAAATTCCCGAAAAAACGCCTGGGTAAACCAAGGGATGATGTCGCTGATCCGTAAGTGAAATATCGGTAAAGCGAAAATAATTCAATAGTGTGAAACTCGAGTAGAAAAAGATCGGTTACGACATGTTTAATTCATGAAAACATTTATGCGATTCGATTTGAAATTAGAGGTATTTAGTTATGATTCAAATTACGAATAACAATTTCATCCGAATGTAATAATTGGAAAAATAGATGCAATATGTGATCATTGTCAAGTAAAAAAGTTTAAAACTTAAGCACCTAGAATGTGTTATTCATGCAGAAAAGTTAAACTTCCGTCTTTAAATCAACCACCCAACATACTCCTTATGTTTGTTCACAATAAGAATATTGAAACACAAATGAAGTCGTTTCAAGAAAAACGACTCCCGGGCGAAGCCCGGGACACCAGCTAGTTAATTATATATACGAAACCTGCGGCAAATTCAGCATCGTCTTTTATTTTATTATCCAATGTTCCTACTTCCTCTAGTTCTGACATAGGAAATTTAAGGATGTATGTCCGTTAAGTCAAAATAAAGGGATCAAGCTGAAATTTACAGAGATTGTGCATTTATATGTCCTAAAAACCTGTGTTAAATTTTAGATCGATTGTCTGACTCGTTTAAAAGATATTAATTTTTTAATTTTGTATGCGTTCTTATGGAGATTGACAGTTTATCAAACATATGCATTCAGAATGTAAAGAAAAAATAGAGAACAAATCTCGGAAAAATTACGGTGTATAGAAGATACATTGGCACAGGTTCTCTATAAATTTCACGATGATTCACTGACTAGTTTCTGAGAAAAAAAGTAAAAACTGCAGCATTCTCGCAGATTTTGGCGTTTGACGCGGAAGACGCTTAAAGACGTGGCAACGTCGCACTGCGCGCTCTATGCTGTAGTATATGCGACGTAACTTGAAGATTGCCGCGGGCTGAAAATCGTAGCAATCGTACTAAAATGTGTGGGGGACGGGGGACAAAACTGTAGAAAGAAATGATATTGTATAATTGAATATTCTATATATATAAATTAATACATATTGATACCAAAATAGATATTTTAAGAAATTTTTACTTATAAACGATTACAACCAAAAGTAGAGTTAAATTTAATTTATAAATTGGAATACATCTTATGATAAAAAAATCTGACAAAAAACAGTTTTCTGATAATTTATTAAACAAATTCAGATTTTTATCCCATTGCAAAAATACACGAAATTCTCACCTAATCTCACTTTTGGCTAGAAATGTCTACAATATATATCCTTCTAGAATAAGTAGCTGTACTGATTTGATTTTTGAAATATCAAAACATCCCAGTATTTTTTAAACAAGGTGAAGAGAAAAGAAAAACAAGATAAATGCATAAATCTGTAATTGCAACAAATATTTAGTAGTTTTACAAACCAAGTAACGTAACGTTCATGCAGAAATAATATCAATAATTGCAACACAAATATTTTATTTTACAAATCAAGTAACGTAACGTTCATGTAGAAATAATATCAATAATTGCAATAAATATTCTACTTTTACAAACCAAGTAACGTAACGTTCATGTAAAAATAATATCAATAATTGCAATAAATATTCTACTTTTACAAACCAAGTAACGTAACTTTTATTAGAAATAAATATCTATCTATTCTTTAAATATCAATAATTGCACATTTTTGCAAACATAGTGAAAAATATGTATATAAAAATTCTCTCCAAAAAACGTTATATAAAAAAAACAGTGGATTAGGCCTACTAGGGACACCACGTTAAAAAAAACGCGCCTAACACTATACCTCCGAGGTGGTGTGGAAAATAGTGTATTATCTCTGAGATGTAGAAAAGTTGTTTCGAGCGAGGACTTATGACTAGTTACTATTGGCTTTCCATTCAACTTATGACTAAGAAGCTGGATAATACCAGCTGCCCCTGTTTCGCGAAATACACTCTGTAAAGTGTTAACATTTATTGAGGCACAGGCCATCTTTTTACGGATAGTTTCGCCAACTACATTTTTAATGGGATCAAGTCGTTTAGAAAACGTCTGGTGCATTTCCCCTTACTCCATATGTTTGTTTGTTCTTCCCACGACTTTGCACTTTCGACAAGATTTTCACGAGTTATTTTCGCTGATAGGAGAATTTTTAAAAGTATATTTACATCGTTCTCTGCGTTGTGAGCACCAGCGGTCGAAACTTTTTGCCATTCTGCTAAGCCAGTGATAGTACATTCGCCTTTGCGTTTTCTACCAGTGAGCCTTCTAATCACAGTAAGAGTGTCTATAAATCCACAGACAACATCTCGAAACTCATCGTGCAAGGAACAAGTAACGATGGCATTGAAAAGTCTCGGTCCATCGAAGCTGAGATTATGGATAGCGATATAACACGGTTTGCCGAGCGATGTCAACCATTGCTGCAAATTGCTTATCGCAAGCCTGAGAGGCACTGAGTCGACGGTTAATCCGTAATACATTAAAACTCCTTGGCAATTAGTGAGACCATTTGCTTCGGTGGCAGCTGCTGATATCGGCTTCTTTGGATTTATATACGTGGCAAATGTTAATTTACCACATTTTGCTGCGATTTGCAGAATATCACAGTCTTTGTTGAGACCTGACGTTTCCAGATCAAGGAAAACTATAGATTGATATTGCTCGTCGTCAAACTCTAGATCGAAATTTTTATGATCTATGACATTATCCCAGGTAGCAAGGTGACGTCTA
>JASTWP010002779.1:0-27500 GCA_030770255.1 Temnothorax ravouxi
TTTCTGTGTCACAGACTGCCACGATAAACGCGCAGCTAGCACAACTTTTAGGCAAACGTCGTCTTGATCACGATTACTTTAGATTTTTTATATTCTTCTGTTGCGTTTAACTAACATTTCTCAAAGTAATTTTAATCAATAACTAAAATGGTTAACAAAAAGTTGAGTGGTAGTACAAGAAGAAAATTATAAATGCTGAAAAGTCTAAAAAGAAACAAGAAGTGCTTGATAAAGTTCCAAAATTGAAGAATTTCTTTGTGCCAACACAAAAACATGTGTCTGAAACCGAAAATTCAAATAATGATGTTGAAAAGTGAGTTACTCTTTAATTTTTATCGTACAATAATCGTGTTTTTAAATTCTTGAGTAATCAGACGCTCGCATTTAGTGGATTTATTGTCTGGCCGTTCTTTTGGATTTATAAAGCGTCCGTATTTATTTTATATTTCTGTTTTATGATATCCAATTAATCTATCTATAGATCAATAGATCGACTTGTTATTTTATGAAATTCACACTATTATACATTGAATCATATGATCAATATATTTTCTGGTAACTCTCGAAAACTGAAATATTTCTTTCATTTTTAATAGCGTGAGTGTGGAGGAATTGACAGGACAAAACGAGATTGAAAACGAATCTAAAGTTTTGAATATTGATATCACGACATCTGATACATTAAAGATAATATCTGAAGAAATTAAATTCAATGATAATGAAATTGACATTAAAGATCCGGAAACATAGAAGGAAGGCCACGCATTCATTACTTATATATTAAAAAATCAGCCAAATCAAGACATAGATGCATTAGATTTTTTAACCTCGCTTATCGTTAGAGCTACTCAAAATAGATATGCAAGAAAAAGTATGTTTTCTCGAAAATTTAAAAATATGGAAGTTCGAAAACGAGATTGGATGATATATTCTCGAACAAGCGGGAAAATATTTTGTACATATTGCAAGCTTTTTGGTGATAAAGAAAATAGCTTCTGCAAAGGATTTAAAGATTAGAAACATGAAGAGAGAATTGCTCAACACGAGATATCTTCCTCTCATCAAAAATTGGCTGGATTGTTCTTGACAAGATCTAAAATTAAAGGGCGTATAAATACAGCTCTCGAAATACAATTGGTCAAAGAAAAAAATTATTGGTGTATGGTGTTAAAAAAAATTTTATCTGTGATAAGATTTTTAGCTTCACGTGGATTGGCTTTCCGTGGTAGTAATGAGCAATTTTTTAATTCTCGCAAAGGAAATTTTCTTGGAACTTTGGAGCTATTGGCAGAATACGACGATTTTTTAAAAGTCCATATTGCACAGCATGGAAACAAAAAGATAGGACACGTTTCATATCTATTGAATACAATCTGCGATGAATTTATCGAGATCGTAGGAGAACACGTTAGAAAATCTATTGCTTACGAATTAAAAAATGCAAAATATTTTTCTATAATTGTCGACTTAAGAAAATGTTGACCAATTAACTATTGTTATTCGATATGTTTCTGCCAATAGTTGTCCTGTAGAGCGTTTTTTAGTATTTTTACCAAATGTTGGACACAAAGGAGAACAAATGGGTGTCGCAGTTTTGAAAACTTTAGAAGATTTAAATATTGATTTTCAAAACTGCAAAGATCAATCATACGACAACGCTGCAAATATGTCTGGGTGTTATAATGGATTGCAGGCATGGCTTGCAAAGAAAAACAAATTGGGTTTTTATTTCCCTTGCGCGGCGCATTTCTTTAATCTAGTTGGAAACTGCGGAGCTGATTGTTGTCCAGAAGCCACCAGGTTTTTTTTATTTGTGCAAAATGTATATGTATTTTTTTCTAGATCACCAGCTAGATGGGAGATTATGAGAAAACACTTATTGACATCGAACTCTAATCTAGTACCAAAAAAATAAATAAACTAAGTGAGACTCGTTGGTCAGCCAGAGCGGACGCTATAAAAGCTTTGTCTCTAGAATATAGTTGTTTTCAAAATGCTTTAGAAGAGCTTAGAATTGACAGCAGTCAAAAGCAAACAACTAGAATAGAAGCACAATTTTTTATTAACTCATTGAATAAGCTTGAAATTGCGATTATTTGTGAAATTTGGAATGATATTTTACAAAAATTCAACGCTACAAATAAAAGTTTGCAAAATATTAATATTGATTTGGAAACTGTAATAAAATTGTATAATTCTTTAAAGGATTATCTCTTAAATCTTAGAACAACAGAATACTTTCTGGATTTTGAAAAAAGAGGCAGAGAAAAATCTGGCTGTGAGGAGTACGATTCTAAAAGTAATCGTAAAAGAAAGCGCCAGTTTGATGAAGGTGCAGAAGCTGAGACTGTTTTCGATGCCAGAGATTTAATGAAAATCAAAGTTATTTTCCAATTTTGGACAACCTTATCAATGCCCTAGAAAAAAGAGTAGCAAGCTATAAATATTATTCGGAAACATTTGGATTTTTAAGTAAGCTACAATTTTATTCCGAATTTGGAAATAATCAAACTAAGAGTTTGCGCGAAAAATTTAGTAAAAATGTATAATTGCGATCTAGAGGACGAGATTATTGAAGAAATCATTCAATTTAGATATTTTATCCAGAATGAAGAATTTCTTTCCAATATTCCACTTCCAGTATCTTATTTAAAATTAATACAGGAAAATAAAACTCAAGCTACTTTTCCAAATGTCGAAGTGGCAATAAAAATCTATCTTTGCCTAGCCTTAACAAACAGTAGCAGTGAACGATCATTTTCGGCATTGAAGAGAGTAAAAAATGCTTTTAGGTCAACATTAGATCAAGAAAAACTAAACAACTTTTCTATTTTAAATATTGAATCGGAGTTTTCAGCTAAAATAAACTTCGATAATATAATTCAAATATTTGCAGAGAAAAAAGTCGAAAAGTACATTATAACAAAATGTTCCATTTTTTAATTATTTATCTGTTCTTAAATGTTTTAAAAGTTTAATAATTATTAAAAATATTATTTAATTATATGCTGTTTGTTTATTTGGCGAAGGAGGGAGCTAGATCGGGGCGCTTGAAGATTACAAGTCCCTGGTCGCAATTTTTATAAACGCGGCACTAAATGTCCGCTACAATAGGACATGCATGTATATACAGTGATTAGAAAATCAAAAAACTACTATTAAAATTAAAATTATAAGATCATATTGCAGTCATGTATGTTATTTGATTATTGAATTGTGACTCTTATTATTAACATTTCTTAAAATGGAATGTTTTAACGCAATTCCTATTTAAATTCCGTTATACTTGCACAGTTACTTTGCTTATGAGAGTATCCATCAATCACTGAATATTAGATAATAAATAAGTGACAGCATACTTGAATTAACAAAACTTGATATAAGCTTCTTTAAATAACATTGTTAATTCAAATAATTATAACACTTATAAAAGACATACGTTATAAATATTAGACTGAATTGATACAGTCCTTATATTTTCTTAAATGTTAGATATTAAATTTTCTATATGTTGTATAAAATAAAAGACTAATATTTTAGATGTTTACCCTTGTTGATTTTCTCGATTTCCAAGAGATTGGGAATGTGATTTCATATATAGGTTGTTGTATTATTCGACAACCTTCTTGATTTCCAAAAGATTGGGGATGTGTGTTATCACGACGAGAACTTGGACCGGCATAATTTGTTTCATCTACAGAGTGTTGTATCATTCGACCATCTTCTCGATTTCCAAGAGATTGAGGATGTGTATTGTTACATATGTATAAGCCCTAAAAGGTATGTGAGCTAGTAAGCGTGAGATGGCGTTGCGAGAGTAACGAAAGGCGGCATTAACACACGAGACCGTGAGCAGTAAACACGCGAATAAAGAACGAGTATTCAATTACGTATAGTGTTGTTAATGTGAGTTACCCCGGCCATCCCATATAACATTGGCGACGAGGAAAAAACTAAAAACGACGTCATGGCAGGCGAGTCGAGTATTGCAGCGTTTAATCCGAACGAGGACCAACACGGCATATATCCAAGATGGGAGAGATGGCTCAGAGGCTTCGAGCTTTTTCTGCTGAGTAAAAATATAACCGAGACGCAAAGGAAGAAGGCCATGCTCTTACATTATGGCGGGATGGATCTACAAGACATATTCTACGCTATTCCAGACTGCGACGTGGTGATAGGGAATGAGGATCCGTACGAAAAGACAAAGAAAGTGCTAACGGATTACTTCAGGCCGAAATTGAACACGACGTACGAGCGACACCTTTTTAGAAATATGGCGCAGAAAGAAGACGAAACGGTCGGTCAATTTGTAACACGTTTGCGTCAGCAAGCAAAGTATTGCAGATTCGCTTCTATGGACACAGAAATTTGCGATCAAATTATTGAGAAAGGTCGTTCAATGGAAGTGAGGAAGCGTATATTAGAAAAGGGTGACATCGAACTGAAAGAAGAGATGGAGATTGCACAGGCATTCGAGACGGCATCGGTTCAGACAAAGGCTATAGGAAATAACGTAGTGGCGCGGATTACGACAAAGAGGGAGAACGCACGAGGAAAATCAGAGTTCCAGTGGTATTAAGTGCTACAGATGCGGTTATCGAGGACATGCACAATCAGACGAAAAATGTCCGGCTAGAAATAAGGAGTGTACGAAGTGCAGTAAAAAGGGTCATTTCGCAGCGATGTGCAGAACATATCGAGATCGAGCAGACAAACATGGCGATGGTTCGGACAAGCAGGACAAGAAGGAAATCAAGACGAACAGCAGCGCCAACAAGGAGGGAAGAAAGTCAACTACGGTGAAGCAGCTAGATGGCGACGCCGTGGAAAGAGACGACGACGAATATGCGTTCGCCTTAAGAGATAAGATATGCGTATTAGAACACGGAGAGGTAATATCAGCGAGCGTAGGGGGAATAGAAATTGATCTTCTAGTTGACTCGGGATCTCGATGTAATATTATGGACGAAAATACATGGGAATCATTAAAGTCAAAAGGAATAAAATGTGTATCGCGTAAGGTTAATAAGACCGCATTTCCATACGGGAAGAAAGACGGATTAGAGATTTTCGGTGAATTTGAGTGTGAGATAAAGATCGGTAGTAAAACCGCATGGGCAATTTTTAAAGTGTTCCGAGGTAAAGGACAACCGCTCTTAGGTATTCAAACGGCAAAAGAGTTAAGTATTTTAGATGTCGGAGTACACTTACAAATCAATCAGATTGAGAACATTAAAGGTGACGTTAAGCTAGATAATAAACTTTTCGAGGGTATAGGAAAGTTGAAAGATTTTCAGCTTAAAATTCTGATAAATAGTTCGGTGAAACCAGTTGCTCAGCCGCGAAGAAGATTGCCTTATAAAATGCGTGATTTAGTTAAACAAGAGATAGAGAAACTGTTGCGTGATGATATTATCGAAAGAGTAAAAGGACCGACGTCTTGGGTATCGCCAATAGTACCGATAGTTAAAAGATCGGGGGAAATACGTCTTTGTTTAGATTTACGTGAAGTAAACGAGGCAATAACTCGTCAACGAAGCCCGTTACCTGTATTTGTAGAATTACTTGATAAAGTAAGAGGCGCGAAGTGTTTTTCAAAGTTAGATATTCGGGGAGCGTTTAATCAAATTGAGCTTGAAAAAAATACGCGAAGTATTACTACGTTTAGTACGAATTGTGGTCTATTTAGATTTAAGAGGTTAGTTTTCGGTTTAACCTGTGCGCCGGAAATTTTTCAAGAGATATTGGAAGAAATTTTACGAGATCTGGAAGGAGTAATAAATAGCGCAGACGATATTGTGATTTATGGAAAGAATTTAGAAGATCATAATCGGAAACTTCAGAAAGTACTTGACAGACTCTTAGAGAAGGGTTTGACGCTTAATAAAAATAAATGCGTTTTTGCGGTTAAGGAAATTGAATTTTTGGGGTTCATAGTAAACGGGTCAGGTTATCGGTTAATGCGATCGAAAGTCGAGTCAGTACAGAATTTCAGAGAACCCGAAACGCCAGAAGAAGTCAGAAGTTTCCTGGGGTTGGTCAATTTTTGCGCAGCGTTTATTCCAAATATGGCGACAATTAGCAAACCTTTAAGAAGGCTTACGCGAAAGAGCGAACCATTCGTGTGGGGTGAACCACAGAAAATTGCATTTCAGATGCTGAAAGATAAGCTGATGGATGCAGAAACGCTAGGTATTTATAATCCGGATGCGAGAACTAGAGTAGTTGCAGACGCTAGCCCGGTAGGTATAGGTTGTGTTTTAGCACAGGAACAAGATCGACAATGGCGAATTATAAGTTTTGCGAGTCGAAGTCTAACCGATTATGAGAGAAGATATTCACAGACGGAAAAGGAAGCTTTAGCACTGGTCTATGCGTGTGAAAGATTCAAATATTGGCTTTTTGGTATTAAGTTTGAATTGGTCACGGACCATAAAGCCTTAGAATGTATATTTGCACCAAGGTCAAAGCCATGCAGCCGCATAGAGAGGTGGGTGCTAAGACTTCAAATGTTTAAATACAAAGTGATATACGAAAGTGGAAAGAGTAATATTGCAGATCCGTTATCTTGTTTATTAAAAACAGGTAATAACGAGGGGGAGAAAAGTAAATGTGAGGACGAATTGTTTATCGCGTGGGTTGCAAAAGAGAGTGTGCCGAGAGCAATGTCTATTGAAGAAGTGGAAGTAGAATCGCGCGAAGATTCGTGGTTAGGTGAAGTTAGGCAAGCGATTGCAACAGGAAACTGGGATTCGTTATCCAGTACGCGGATAAAAGCAATTAAAGACGAACTTTGTGTGTACAATAATGTTGTGTTACGGGGAACGAGAATTGTCGTACCCGAAAAACTAAAGAAGCGAGTATTATCAATAGCGCATGAGGGACATTCTGGTATTGTTGCGATGAAGGATAGGCTAAGGAGTAAAGTTTGGTGGACAGGAATCGATAAAGACGCGGAAAACTTTGTAAAAACGTGCGAGAGCTGCCAAATAGTGCAAAAGACAGCTAATATCTCACCGTTGAAACCAAACGCGCTACCGGATAGTTCGTGGGAATGTTTAGCGATGGATCTCCTTGGGCCTTTGCCTTCCGGAGATTTCATATTCGTGATTATTGATTATTACAGTAAGTTTTACGAAATAGAGATAATGCAATCAATTACGTCGGCAGCGATTATTAATAGATTAAAACATATATTTGCGAGATATGGTTATCCGAATAGGTTAATATCTGATAACGGGAAACAATTAGTGAGTGAAGAAATGCAGGAATACATGTCTAGGTGCGGTATTAAACTTATTCATGTAGCGCCGTACTGGCCCCAAGCGAATGGGGAAGTCGAAAGACAAAATCGCAGTCTTCTTAAACGCATAAAGATTGCACAGCTCGAACGAAAAGACTGGAAACAAGAGATATTAGACTATCTACTTATGTATCGCTCATCTCCACAAGCATCGACAGGGGTTTCGCCAGCGGAACTAATGTTCGGTCGAAAGATAAAAACTAAAATGCCAGATTTGCGAGGGATCAGAAATAATCTAGATGAAGCTATTAGAGATAGGGATGCGTGGAAAAAGCTTAAAAGTAAAGAGCGATACGATTTGCGAAACAATGCCAAAGAAAGTGATTTGAAATTAGGTGATACTGTTCTATTAAAAGCGATAAAGCGAGATAAATTAAGTCCGGAGTATGAAAGCGTTAAGTACGAGGTAGTTGATAAAGCCGGTGATAATGTAACGATTAAAAATGCGGATGGAAAGAGGTTTAAACGAAATGCGGCGTAGCACATGTCAAGAAGTTTAACCGTGCAGGGCCTAGCGAATTTGACGATGATGTTGAAATAATATCGGAGCAAAATGTCAAAGTGAAAACCGAATCGGAGTCGCGGGAGGATTCTGTTGTTGCAACGAAGTCAGAACCAAGTGCTGATCTTAGTGTAGCGCAAAGTAGGCCTGTACGAGACAGAAAGTTACCGAATCACTTAAAGGATTATATAATGGAGTAGGTTTCAAGCAATTGGCAATTGTATTACTTATTACCAAAGACTTTACGTTAAGGCACAACCTTAATATAGATTATAAGGTAAACGTTTATTCTGAGAAAAGAGAGGATGTTACATATGTATAAGCCCTAAAAAGTATGTGAGCTAGTAAGCGTGAGATGGCGTTGCGAGAGTAACGAAAGGCGGCATTAACACACGAGACCGTGAGCAGTAAACACGCGAATAAAGAACGAGTATTCAATTACGTATAGTGTTGTTAATGTGAGTTACCCCGGCCATCCCATATAACATGTATTATCATGAGAACTTGAACCGAATTTGTTTCATCTACAGATTGTTGTATCATTTCATCTGCGTTATTATCTCCAGTTCTTTTTTTACATCCTGAGTATTTATTTATATTATAAAAACATTCCAAGTGAAATTTTAAGACATCTATTCGATACATTTTAATTTTGTTACGGCAATCTTGCAATTTGCAGGTTGCATAAGAGCCTTCGAATGTGAAATGTCGCGACCAGGTATAAGTAATTTCTTCTTGTATTGCAGCTACTTCTGTTTTATGCCAACGATTTAAATGTCCTTCTATAACTTGTCTATTTGCACTCTTAACTAAAGCTCCACAAAGAGATATATTGCAACGTGCAATATACCAGTCTTTTCTTGAGAAATGCCGCCAAAGTGGGTAGGTGTCGTTTTCCCATTCTTCCACATCTTCTTTAATATGCGTATAATGAAGTTCAATTAAGTGATTTTTTGCAGTGGAAAATTTTCTTTTAATAATGGTATCACTTGTACAATGCTTGCATTTTACTTCATTATCGTTTAATGTAAAATGCTTCCACATCCGCTTTGACGACATTATTGTATATGTGTATATCTACTCGGTATCACGGAGCGTGTAGTACTGAATATGACAGTAGTTAGTATAAGCCGCAAAAAAAATTCGTAAAAAAACACGTAAACCACTTTGCGCGACCACGACGAGACTGAATTCAATGACGGTTGCAGAACGGAGAAGTCGTCAGAGAAAATTATAATCAGTACAAAATTACCTTTTTCAAAAAAAGTAAAAAAAAGTGCCAAGTACACGCAATGTATTTTGTAAATTCAAAAATCTAAGTGGTTTATATCTTTTTCACAAAATTATATTATCTAACTTAACTCAAGTGACATGTATTTAAAAAAAAAGATGTGAAATCTTTAATTTCTTCTAACGTAAGTGGTAGCTTCATATCTTTTTCACAAAATTATATTACCTAATTTAACTCAAGTGACATGTATTTCAAAAAAAAATGTGAAATCTTTATTTTCTTCTTCACAAAATTATATTACCTAACTTAACTTAAGTGACATGTATTTCAAAAAAAGATGTGAAATCTTTAAATTAAATTGCGCCAATTGTAAAGAAAATATGTATATTGCTTTGAAAGATAATTGTTATGCAACTACTTTAAAGAAATAAAACCCCAGTGGTATCTTCGTATTTCTATTCAAGAGTCTTCCTATTCTAAACCCAAGTGATAATAGCTTCTTAATTCTCTTTAACAAATTTTAATATTACAAAGAATCATTTTAATTACAAAGAATTAAAGAAGTAACGGTACAAAATAAAAATATTTAATTAAAACAAAATAAATAAATTTTTCTTGTAAAAAAACTTGGCGCTGCTTTTTTACTTCTGTCGCATTCTTCCATAAATTATGTTTAATGTTTTTTATTTAATCAAAAATCTTAGTACTAATGTTTAAATTTCAAAGTTTAGCAGCGCCAAGTTTTTTTACAAGAATAATTTATTTATTTTGTTTTAATTAAATATTTTTATTTTAATGCTCTGTAAAAGAGATTCTTTTATCGCTCAGTCGCAAAGACGTTCGTTCTGCGGTCGAGACCTTCCGACATTCGCGATTTTAACGCTGAACAGCTGCAATTCGTATATAAAGTCATCGCTTTCTTCGATTTCATCGATTTCACTTTTATAGTCCGGTGACCATGAGCGATTATTGTCAAGCATCATTTCTTATTCTTGCTCACTGTTATGAAAAAATAAAAATGTTTACGTCGCGAAAGCTAATGTTTTTTTTCGTCAACATTCGCCGCAATCCTTAATCATCGGAGCGGGACCGTCGATGTGTGTTTGCTGCCACGGTTGATTGTAATGTTCGTTACAGCGACGATAGGTCTGAACCTCCAAATCCACCTTTATATGCTCCGGAAGCTTGTCCCACACGTAGTGGACGTGATCGCCGCACATTTGCAAAAGAACGGTTTTCGGCATATACATAGACCATTTATTCTATGGTTACCATTTATTAGATGATATCGCCAGTGCTTTGCGTGAAGAAGAAGATCGAAGAGAAAAATCGACGGATGTGCAACGAAAATCACTGGTGCAGTTTGTTCGCGATCGCGAATTCGGGATACGAGGAACCGATAAACGCATCGTTAGACAAGGAGTTGTTATCGAGGATAATGAGTATCCTTATAACTGGATGGGTAGCACAAGATGGAAAATGTAAATACAGGTGCGGAACGAGGAAAAAAATATGAAGCTCGTCTAGCTTCATCTGTGATGAAGCCCTTTCCTTTTACAATAAACCTGACTTTAGAAGGAGTATCACTATTGGGAAGTGGCAATGGGAAATATGTGTCAAAGTGGTGGTTGGAATGAACAATCTGTGTCTGCAACGCTATTACGGTTCCGTCAATGATTAAGAATTGCGGCGGATGTCAAAAAAAAATACATTAGCTTTCGCGACGCGGTGAACATTTTTTTTCATAACAGTGAACAAGAAGAAACGGTGCTTGTCTTTGTGCTAAATAGATAAAACATGGAGCAATTCGAGCAAACCGAACGCGATCTATTGGAGCTGTCCGACCAAGTCGCTACCTTGGGTGAATTTTTCACATGGACGCTGCAATGCGCGAAATTCGTCGAACAGCTCGAGACAGCAGTATAGTGCCAAACGTCCGCGGCTCGCGATCGGGCAGAGGCAATCGTTGGTTGCCAGAATCGCGCCGAAAGATCAGATTCGCGAAGCAATATAAAATTAAGATTCATCGACTCATACAAATTTCTGAGCGCGAGTCTCGCAAAATTGGCATCCTTCCTCGATAGGGATAAATTGAAAATTATACGTTCCTTTTCCGCGTTATCCGACGACGATTTCGAATTATTGACGCGAAAAGGTGTCTTTCCATACGAATACGTGGACAGCATCGAAAAGCTGGAGGATACGTGTTTACCGCCGCTCGATTCATTTTACAGTTCCTTGACCGGTGACATCGTATCCGAGAGCGATTACGCGCACGCCGCGAACGTATATGGCAGCGATTCTCCGTTTGAACCCTGGGCGAATACAGCGATCTATACCTGAAAACCGATGTCTTATTGCTGTTGGCCGACGTGTTTGAAAATTTCCGCGACAGCTGCGTCGCGAGTTACGGACTTGATCCCGCGTACTATTACACTTTACCAAGCTTTACGCCATGTTGAAACATACGTGTGTCAATTTTGAACTGCTGACCGACATCAAACGTGGTATTCGCGGCGGTCTGAGTCAATGTTCCGGCAGATACGCGCAGGCCAACAACAAGTACATGCAGTCGTACGATCCATCGAAACCGTCGTCGTACCTAATGTACTTCGATGTCAACAACTTGTACGGCTGGGCGATGTGTCAGCCATTGCCCTACGCGGAGTTTCAATGGGTCAAAGACGTTTCGAATTTCAACTTTAGCGCGATCGCTTTAGATTTGCCTACGGGCTATATTTTCGAGGTCGATCTAGAATATATCTTCAGGATAAACACGACGCGCACACTGACCTACCGTTCTGTCCGACGCGCGATAAACCGCCCGGCAAAACGGTGCCGACAAACTTCTCGCCACGCTGTACGATAAGGAACCCCAGGTACGATTTAAAAAGTGGGCCAGTGTCGGGCCAACGTCGGCTGCCAACCTGCGACTGTCGGCCCAGCACTGGCTGTAATGTCGAGCCGACGTCGGCATAATATTCAAATGATCAGTCCGGCCCAATGTTACGTGCCAGTGTGGAGCCGACACTGGTTTCCGACATTGACCCGACATTAAAAAAAAATTATATATCCATTTCAAAATTATTTTTTTTTTAAACTACATTTATTTCTTAAAACGCAGCCTATATGATGATTCTATCTGAAAATTAGCATTTTGTAATTAATTAATGTTTTTTTGTATTTTAAAAACACACTTACCTTGGTGGGACTTGAACTCGGGACCTCTGGATCGTGAGTCAACTGCCTTACGTGGTGGACCACTTCTCAATGTAATAAAATTTAATACATATTCTCTACATAAGTAGCACACCGGCTATCACTATCCGATCGCGGCGCGACGTCGGCCCAAGGGAGGTGAGCCGATTCTTGCCAGATGGCGACTCACGGGTTGACGTCGGCGATATCACGGCAAACCGACTATCTACTCGATCGCGGCGCGACGTCGGCCTAAGGAAGGTTAGCCGATTCTTGCCCGATGCCGACTCACGGGTCGACGTCGGCGATATCACGGCAAACAGACTATTTACTCAATCGCGGCGCGACGTCGGCCCAAGGGAGGTTAGCCGATTCTTGCCCGATGCCGACTCACGGGTCGACGTCGGCGATATCACGGCAAACCGACTATTTATTTAGTCGGTTGTCGCGGTATTACCAACGTTGGCCCGTGAGTCGTCATCGGGCAAGAGTTGGCTAACCTTGCTTGGGCCGACGTCGCGCCGCGATCAAGTAAATAGTCTGTTTGCCGTGATATCGCCGACGTCGACCCGTGAGTCGGCATCGGGCAAAAATCGGCTAATTTCCTTTGGGCCGACGTCGCGCCGCGATCGAGTAAATAGTCGGTTTGCCGTGATATCGCCGACGTCGACCCGTGAGTCGGCATCGGGTAAGAATCGGCTAACCTCCCTTGGGCCGACATCGCGCCGCGATCGAGTAAATAGTCGGTTTGCCGTGATATCGCCGACGTCGACCCGTGAGTCGGCATCGAGCAAGAATCGGCTAACCTCCCTTGGGCCGACGTCGCGCCGCGATCGAATAATGACAGTCGGTTTGCCGTGATATCGCCAATGTCGGCCCGACGTTTGACGTTGGGCGAAAGTCGGCAAACCTTACCTGGGACGTTATGTCATCCATTATTGCAATCTGCAGCAGTGCACGCGCCACGGCCTTTGCGTCACAAAAATACATTGCGTATTGCAATTCGCTCAATCTGCGTGGCTCCGTTCTTACATCGAACTCAATACAAAATTTAGAACATTGGCCAAAAATGAGTTTGAAAAAACTTTATATAAATTAATGAATGACGCAGTTTTTGGGAAAACAACGGAGAAAATACGCAATCATGTCGATGTAAAATTACTGACGAAGTGGGACGGACGATACGGCGCGGAGGTAATGATCGCGCGACCGAATTTCCACAGCAGGAGCGTGTTTTCAGAAAATTTGATAGCCGTCGAACTGCGCAAACTCGAGGTAAAATTCGACAAACCGATCTACGTCGGCATGTGCATCCTCGACATGTCGAAGGTGTGCCTATACGAATTTTACCACGAGTACATGTCCCCCCTGTACCGCGACCCGTAGAATCATGTATATACCGACACGGACAGTCAGTCTGATTTATCATATCGAGTGCGACGTCGCGTACGAGAACATGAAACGTACGTGATATAGTCAGGTTCGACACGAGTGATTAAGCGGTAGATAACGCTTATGGTATGCCACTCGTCAATAAAAAAGTGTCGGGCCTGATGAAGGACGAAAACAACGGTGCCATTATGACCGAATTCGTTGGACTTAGGGCGAAAATGTACGCCTTGCGAGTCGATGGCAAAAAAGACTGAGAAAAAAGCTTAGTTAATCCAAGAATGGGCACTTGATTTGAGATAATTTTTACACCCCAATTAAAAGTTACTGTTATTAATTACATATTTTTTATTATTCTATAATTTATTAGTATTTGAAAACAATATGTGTAGATTTACTCAACATTATTTGAAAAAAGTAAGGAGAAACCAAAAGATATTAAAAGAACGATAGTAGCTTATTAAAATTACTATGACGTGATCTTCAATAACTGGGGTGTAAAAATCACACCAGGCGTCCGTTCCCGAGTTAATAAATACGTTTATTGACTCCCCTCAGGGTTGCAAGGCGTTTTGTAGGGACGTTCCCAACCCTTTATTTAATTCTCATCCAATACTATCCTTCTCCTCTCACTTAACTCTTTGGACCACCGGCTTAACGTTGCTTTCCGAAAGACGGAGCCCAGTTTGCTCCGCACAAGAGCCTATCTTGCACGGAGGGCGTAGTTTTCGGAAAAAACTTTCCATGTTTACATGGCTCTAGTGGACTCGAACCTGGTTCCTCAGATTACGAGTCTGGCGCTCTACCACAGACCACACTGCCGCCCTTTCCCGAGTTAATATAAATTATTGTTAATGTTGTATCCATGTGTATTGTAAATCAAATAAATTTCAATACAATTATATTATATGTACATTACATTTAATAATTCTATGAAAACTTGTATTCAAATTTCTTTCAGTAACGTTTGAAAATGTTATGCAGCTATATTATTGAAATTGAAATATCACGTTGTTGCAATCTTGTGTGCTACAATGCCAATGAAACTTTATAGCACGGCATCGCGAAAACCGTTTGCGACAGTCACGAATAATTCGTAGCGATTACTCCCGTTGCCGTCGTCGCACGTTTAAAGGCGTGCCTATGGAAAGCGTCGTTCCGTAGCCCTCTTTATCGTCGTTCTTGGACCCCGGGTTGGAACGAAGCAAGCCCCCCCGTAGAGCATCGCGAATAGGTTCTAAAAGAACGACGGGAATGGTGGGACGTGGGTTCCTACCGTTAACATTCGACTTTATAGCGCATCCTGGTCGCGCGAGGCGTGCACCTCGCGGGGCCCCGATACACAGGGCCTCCGTAATTTGATAATATAGGGTTATAGTGGCGCCAAGCTAGGCCGTTTAAATTCATAACATTGTTTATTCCTATTAGACCGACCTATTGGATCCGTTCCGCGCGATATTTCATCTCTCGAGCTTGGGCCCAAGCCGTTCGACGCATTCCTTATACTTCTCGTCGAAGCCGACTGTATTGCCCGTACCGGTGACATTATTGTCGACGTCTTCTCGACTGTCCGAAGAACAGGAGAGCCGTGGACACGATTACGGGTGTGAAGAAAGAGAAGAGACTCTTGAGGAGAGGAGCGACTGCGAGCGACGATAAAATTAATTTATCGAACCGCGTGCTTTTGTCAAGACAGATTACAAGCGCGGCGTCACCGCCAGTGACTTTTATGGAGGATGATCCCTCTCCAAAGGGAGATTAGGCAGTAAAAATTCATGGCCATAAATGGAATAAATCAAAGAAGCTAAACTAGCTATAGTATAAATATATAAATATTCTTAGGAATATTACTATCAAAAATTATAGAGAAATGTTACATGCATGAAGAATTAAGAAAGATATCGTTTCGTTCAATCATGCGTTACGTGATAGCTTCCGAGTTACAATCGTTTAAAAAACTTATAATTTTTTTTGCTTTTGGAACATATAATCTTCCATTCCAATTTCAAACGACATATTTGTTTTACTAAATTCATATAACTTAAATTAAGAAATATATATAACGTTAAATATTTAAAATGACGTTTACTTGAATTTTGCCGAAAATCCGTGTCAAATTGATCAAAGAATCCATAGCCAAAGTAGCGATAGTTTTAAGATATTTTATGTATATCGTACATACACGATACGGATCACTGATAATCGTTGACCTATGTGAGTCCTGTACAAAGCCGTTTAACTTCATGTCTTTCGCCATAGGAAAGTTTGTCGATTTGTAAAAATACAAAATATATTATTATACTTAAGAAATATACAAACTTGGACCGTAGATTACCCCAGCTACGACCGCAATAATGTCGTACGGAGAATATACATTCCGAGATCGTTACCCCGCAAAGTATCGTAGAATAGCTTCCGAATGCAACGATCGTCAATACGGCGATTTATTTCTGTATTTATGACGCACTCGCACAACTATTTGCGCATTATGCCCTTTAGGCACTGGCGTAATCGGAGAGTGGGAAATTTCTTGAGAAAGTGTAAAATTCATCAAAGTTACCAACGTTGGGAATATTTAACAATTTTAATAAGCGAAACCGTAGGTTTTCACTTATGACAAAGTAACAGGGTCATGCCACGAGGGGAAGAAAAATTTCTGCGTAAAAGACGGCGAGTGCGTTTAAACGTTGAACGAGTCAAGCTCACTCTCATTCGGATACGCCGTTGCATCGTGCGAAACGCTCAGCGTTCATGTCCGCGAGATAGACAGTCCGTGGTACAGGAATCCGCCGTTTCCTCTCTCACTCTCGAAATTGCTAAAACGCCTAGACATCATTTTAACCTGTTTACGAGCGCGCGGCGCGCGGCGCTCCCTCACGGGGTCTCCGTCTCCCTTTCTCTATTTCCTTCTCTTTCCATGCTGGAACACGCGCACCGATATCCTTGTTGCTCCTGCCTTGCTGTCAGCGAGAACGTGAAATATCGTCCTGCCCAACTAGCATCCAATAATTAGTTTACTCCTCATTACGGCTGGCCCGCGTTATTAGGAGGCCCCGCGATCGTGGGAGGGAGCGGCAAGGAGCGAGGGGGCAGGGAGGGTAGAGGGAGAGAACGAGGAGAGCCCGGGGAGGAGAGAGGGTCGAGCTCTAATTAACTGGACGTTTAGGGGTTACTCGACTGGTCAAGTTACGGCCACGCCCGTTTGGTTAAGCAATTCCGTTTTTACCTGGCTGGCGCAGCTAGCTCGAATACTTTGTGGGGCCAGCTACCACCCCTGTTTCGTGAACGCGCCGGACGGCGGGATGGTGGATCATCAAACATTTTCTCTTTTCTTCATTCAAACGTCTCTACTCAGAAGAGTTAGATGGAGAAAAAAACTGTTCAATGGAGTAACAATATAATATACATAGCGGCAATATAGCAGAAAAAGAGGTAAATTATTAAGAAGCTAGTTAAATAATGCTTTTATTTTCCTTCTGCTACGAAATATAAAAATACAAAAATTTTACTTTGATCTCACAATATTCTCTCATTTTTTTTTTATTTCAATAAAGTTATATTTATATAAACTATTGTTATTTTCACACAAATTAATAATAACTTTTTTTATATCGCAAACGCCTATATGTTAAGGTCATAATTCAGATTTTGTCATTTGTGTTTTGTTACACGCACAGCATAGCAGTATATTATGCATGATGAGAAAAGGATAGAGAAAGCGAAGAAAGAGTAAGAGCACGGGTCGAGTCCAACGGATCAGAAAGCAGAAATGAGAAGCGCGGCGAAATTATTACAAAGAAAGAAAGAGATAACTCAACGTGCTCGCGCACGGGGCTATCTTTGATCTTTGATCTTCCTAACCGGGAGATCCAAGAAAGGAAGGGACGATTTGTGCAGGAGGACGCAATAGTGGAGGCAATGAATAACTGAGAAGGGAGGAGGAGGAGGAGGAGAAGAAAGAGGCGAAAGAGAAAGAAGACAGAGGCTCTCGTACGATGCGCGGGAGCTATCTCTGTTAATCACCGCGTAATTACCGCTCCAATTATCAGATACAGAGATAGAAGCGCGGAAGGCGGGAGGCATCAGGGGTATCACGATCGGGCCCCGAGAATCTGTTAGCGGCGACGATCCGCCGACGGGGTCCGGTTTACATTCGGGCCCCGTCATTCTCGGGCGAACGGGCTACGGGCTACGTCGATCTCGATCGCTCTGTGAGATTGGTAACTGCCAGGAGAAAGTGTCAATTACTCGAAGTACACGAAGTATGTTGCGATATCCGTCCGGTAAATTAAACCGCGTTGCTCAGGATCTCTGCAGTATTCATTGATGATGTTCGATCAAGAGCGCACGGTTAGCGGTAGCTTTCTTGTCTTGTCTGAATTACTGCGATAATGAATCTTTAAAGGTTGAATGAGGATTTCGTATCATGAATATATGATTAAGTTTCAGCTACGTTCCGCGTTAATCAACAAAACTGTTATCGTTCTCGAGAAATAATGACGAGGAATGTAATAATTTTGAATGTGAGCGCAATGTATAAATACAGATATTTATTCAAGAATGTTACAACTTCCTTAACTTAGAAATGACTCTTTTTATGTCCGCGTGCGTAAGCTATTTCCAAATCTAGAGTCTATCCAAACTTGCATAAATGCACAAGCACACGTATAAAGAAATGGATTGGTCTATTTCCTTATGCACATGTATATGAACCAAGCAATTTTATTACGCTCATGTTTATGCGGTATGCAAGTTTGTCTGTATAGACCCTGAGGTATCATTGCCGAATCTATTCAAGCCGAAAATAATATGCGAAACTCTCGCTTGTAAGAGACGAGGCGAATACCGAATCCGCGAATTGTCTGCCAGAGCCAACCACAATTCGCGCAGCATCCCGACGAATCCCTTTTTTTCCACGTCGCCGCCGACGCGTATCTCGCGCTTATGGTTGCACAGGGGCGGGACAATACTTGTCCAGCTGCCGGTAGGTTGAACAGGGCGTTACCCGGCATTCCTCGGTAAATTAACTTAGCGGGCGGCTGCAGCGCGCCGTGCCGGTGAGCGGCG
The DNA here is from genome assembly GCA_030770255.1 of Temnothorax ravouxi. Lineage (NCBI taxonomy): Eukaryota > Metazoa > Arthropoda > Insecta > Hymenoptera > Formicidae > Temnothorax > Temnothorax ravouxi. Next base: position 18,694 of record JASTWP010002779.1, read on the forward strand.
CGTCTCCCGCCAAATATTCATTTAAAAAGGTAAATGCAATTTTGCCGTTTTACGTGATTGAGATAATGCCCTCCGATTAATGGGCCCTCGCCTTCCTGCCCCCGTCGGTGTCGACCTGATCTCCTCGCTTCTCCTCCTCCTCTTATTTCCTTCCCTTCATTCTATCCTTCAAGCTCTTCCTTACCACACCACCGCTTCCTTCTTCTCTTCATCCGTATCTCTTCTCCTACGGTAGCAAACGGGTCATTACCGAAATTCAAACCCATCCCACGAAGGATCCATTGCGGAATAAAACCAGCAGTTCAATTTTCTGCAGGTGTATCAATGTTGAGTACGCGGTGCCGTGAAACTTTGAACTTTGCACGCGTGTTTCATCGTGCTAGCGCATACACGAGAAATTAGCATTTAATTCAGTTTAGATTAATCTTCTGTAACTCAATAGGATCCCAAAGTAGTTAGGAAAATGTAGGACAAAGATTTCTTTTTCGAAATTGAAATAAAATAATTTCATACACATTATTGTGTCAAATCGTTATTGCAAAAACTTATACTATTTTTCCGAAGTCTAACGTAAACTAATAGAGAAATATGTTAAGAAAGTTACATATTTTATTTAAAATCAATGTAATTTGGTGGTAAACGGTTGTATGAAACTTCTACATATGTAAATGTGTAGCGAGAAGATTCAGGCGAAGAAGAAGCGAATGCGGATAGTGATATAGTGTTATCCTTCACGAACTTCTCAATCCCCATCAAAGGGGATGATCACAAAAGGCGCCTCGACTGAATATTTCACAGAGATCGTACATCATCGCGCAACACTTGTCCGCCTATCCGGTCGCTCCATTTGGGTTTAAATCAAATTTACTAATTAACACCATTTACCGGTATCTATAGCGAGCGACGCGCTGTCCAGAGAGCGTGACTCTCCAAGCGCCTTTTTGTTTTCTCTTCAACGTCGGTACGCGTTATTGATGATGCTCGTTAAAGAGCTCTCTCACGTGGCGGTGGGCACTTCTTCTTCGTCTCCGCCGTCTTTGGTGCGCCTGCCTGTTCCTTTTGCCCCCTAGTTTTTCTCCCCCTCTCCCCTCCCCCGTGCTGCCGACCGCCATTCCAGCCACGACTTCTGGACACCCTCGATCCATCCTCGCGGCACTCAACGTGGCTGCTGCGAGACATTAGTCATCGACAATCAAGATGAATTCACTCTTAAACAATGACGCTTAATTTCAAGAAGCCACCGGCGGACAATGCTCAAATTAGACTGATGGCTTCCCGATTCGAGGGCGTCGCGGATCACTCGTCGTCGTGACTAATGGCTTGAAATCGTTCAGTGCTCGAAGTTATTTGACCTTGAAAGCACGCCTCGACCAGTTTGGATTATCATAGTAAAATATGCCGACAGCAATTGCTAAGAAATTTTTATTTATGCTAGAAGCGGTATAAATTACTACGGTTCCTTACTATCAATCATAAACCGTTACAATTTTTGAAACCATCAAAGAGAATTGATAGTTGTATTATTTTCAAACCGACTTCCTACGGTAATTACCAAATTATTGTTTAATATTACGTATAATTATAAAGAGTATAAATTACTCTTGTCACAAACTGCTCGTTTTTAATTGAATAAGAAACGCGATTGTTTATCGAAATTTATTATAATTCTTAAGCGAGGAGCGTTTGCGGCATCATCAACGAGATTGGCGTGTCATTCGCGAACGGTCAGAGTTATTCTAGAAGTGGACGCAATTGTCGACACTTAAATCTCTTTGCGCCCCGTTTCACGCGGCGATGCGCTGACGTACGTATATTTACTATACGTCCGATTCTCTCACGTTATTACCGCGATTTTTCGCGCGTCGGGCAAACACGCGCGTGTGGAGGAGCGTCGGTGAATGTTTTACGGTGCGTCGCGCATTATCGTGCAGGGTAACGCGACACCGCAATTCCACTCGGCGGCACTGGACGAGCAAACGCGCAAATTACCAGCGCAATTGCGGCTAACTTTGGGTTTACGCTAATAACGGCAACGCTACGCGGCGAATTGCAAACAAGGCCGCGGGTACAGGGTATACAGGAAACCTCGGTGGGAGGTGTAACCTTTCCCACCGAGGGCGTAAACCGCAGGTGTGAACGACACCACGGGCGGGGATGTTTCCCTGCGCGCGCGATTGCATAAAACCTGGACGGTGCGTTTGCATTCCGCGAGCTCGCCGATCTTATCCTGTTATATCCGAGAAAGAGCCTGAATTTATGAAAGAGATAGAAAAGCTATAAATGATAATGTAATAAAAAGATTAATCTTCTTAATATTAATATCTATTACTTGCTTATTCTCCTTCTTTGTAGATATAAAAAATAGATTTTACAAACCGTCGATATATTTCGGGAATGCAATATTACTTTTCACATATAAAAGCGAATGAATGTTATAAGTGACAATTCAAACTGACGTTGCGATTCACGCCTACAATTTATCGTCCAATCCCGCCTTTATCGCGTGTTATTGCAAATTTACATAAAATTATAAAATCGCATTAATTATTCATGCGTTTGGAAATCCAATTTGGCTTGGAACCCCCGTATAAATTTTTTCCCTGCGAAATAATACAACGCCAGCTATCGCGATGACAAACAATCCGAGTGCAAGAGGTTAAACGTCTCTCAAGCAGAAATGACTTTAAATGCTCGCTAGAACAGCAAGTTGCGAAGGAGGTCGAATTTAAAGACGAAGCCGCTTCTCTCCCCGAATCCAAAGGGCTCATGAAACAGCCGTGGGCATTCGTTATTTGCCGAAAAAGGAAGAGAGAAGAGAGAGAAAAAGTAAGGGTTTCTCTACGTTCATATGCAAGCTTTATCGTATATATATATATATATATATATATATATATGTATATATGCACACGTGCAGCCTACAGTCGAATTACGTATCCACCAACACGGCCGAATATGCGAATGGTGCTCACGAGACGCTTCGGCAGAATTATATCATTACTCCTCTCCGGGGCCCGACCGCGTGGCTGCGGCGGTGCCCGCGCTTTTTTTTAAATAAGGAAATAAATTAAGACGTAATGGGCTTAATAAGGCTCCAACCGGATGGCATTCCGCGACCGTGCCAGTAACTAATAGCGGCGTTTGCGCGTTTTATGCTATGTCCGGGGAGCAATGGGGCCCGGACGAATCCGCACGAGGTCCCGAAAGTCCACGGTCGGGGCTACTCTTTCTCGATTAATGCCTCGCCATGATCTCGCGCGCGTGAGCGAGCAAACGACGCAAATCGAATCGAGAGCCTCTTTCCAACGAGAATTAATGCGGCCGTATACCAATCAGTCCCGAAAACTCAGCTGAGCATAGAATTTTAATTTGGAATATAGAATGAAATACTTTTATAATCGAACGCGCGCAATGTATACCGGTAATTATTCGTGGATTTGGCTATCGCAAGTCTTGTGAATAAGCACGAGTCTGCATCTTGTATATTTGTGACTAGTAAAGGCATATTATGTATATGTATCATACATATATGGCACATAATAAAAATACAAATGCTTCAGAGTATAAGAAAATAGTTTATTACTGACTAATTAAATAGATAGAAGTGCTATCTTCGGTCAGAATCTCGGTTAAAAATGTATACCTTATCCAACTCAATAAACATCGTACGCTGATTATTTGTCGGTCTTAAAGCACAGTTTTTGTTAAAACAGTAATAAATCAACTATACAAATCGATTTAACTTTTTGATTATAAAAAATTTTTTTAATTAGCGCGCAGTTTGCTAAGTTGGACACAAATACTCATGTTTTATTTCATTGTATTAGGAAACTGTACGCACAGTGTTGTTAAAATATTATTTTAAAAAAACAAGAAAACAAAAAAGTTAATTTTATTTTTTTATTACATTTTTTGATATCGTCGCTCGTCGTTGACTAAAAAGTTATTCAAAAGAATTTTTTTTTAATAACGTAATTTTTACATGGGTATGCAACTTTCAGACAAAAAACGAGGTCCACTTCACACCACCACGTGCTTACAATACGGAACGAGATCTATCAAAATCTTAAAAACCCTTTTAAATGTTTTAAATGTTAAATATTAAGTTTTTTGTATGTTAGATGTACACAATAAAATATATTAATAATTCAAAATAAAAAAATATAATAACTTAAATGCTTACTCCTGTTGATCTTCTTGATTGTTGGAAGGCAATGACAGATATATTATAGAAATTTAGTTAGTTTTTTTTTAAGACGCGCTCGTTTGTTCTGCGCGTCTTCCCGAGGTGTCTCTCGTGTTTTTTCCGTTTCCGTTTACCGCGCGCCAAGCGTTACGAGAGCGCGCCAGTTTTCTTTTTTTTTTATTACGTTCCTTTTCCGTTCTGGCGAACTAACCGTTTTGTACAAGAGGAAGAATAAATTATTTTGTACTTCGTCAATTGGCTTGTGTGGCTTGTTCTGTGCACCCCAATTTATATTACAACATTGATTTCCAAGAGATTGGGGATATGTATTATCAAGAGAACTAGAAGCGGCATAATTTGTTGCATCTACAAATTGTTGTATTATTTCATCTGCATTATTATCTCCAATTCTTTCTTCACATCTTGAATATTTATTTATATTATGAAAAGTTTTCAAGTGAGATTTTAAGACATCTATTCGATACATTTTTATTTTTTCACGGCAATCTTGCAATTCGCAGATTGCATAAGAGTCTTCAAATGTGAAATGTTGCGACCAGGTATGAGTAATTTCTTCTTGTATTGCAGCTACTTCTTTTTTATGCCAACGATTTAGATGTCTTTCTATATTGTGTCTATTTGCACACCTAACTAAATTGCCACAAAGAAATATATTGCAACGTGCAATATACCGCAGTCTTCTCTTGAGAAATGCCGCCAAAATGGGTAGGTGTCGTTTTTCCATTTTTCCACATCTTCTTTAATATGCGTATAATGAAGTTTAATTAAATAATCTTTCGCAGTGATCTTTCGCAGTGAAAATTTGTTCTGAATAATGTTATCACTTGTACAATGCTCGCATTTTACTTGAGTATATCGTTTAATGTTGTAAAATGCTTCCACACCGGATGATACGAACGTGACATTATATCTGCTCAGTATCACGGAGCGTGTAGTGAATATGACATATCGATTATCAAGAAAAATGTAAGGTAAAACATTTCTAAGAGACACATGTGAACTCTTATTACTAAACATAAATATATTGATATTTTGTTCGAATCTTGCTAATAGTCAGTTAGCTTTGTTTTTAATTACTCGATCGTAGAAATCAAACATTTAAAAATTTAGATTAAGGTACATGTTTTGTCCACATTGTCAAACTAAAAAGTAAAAAGCTTAGCTGTCAAAGATATTATAATCTTTATATATATTAGAAAATTTAATAATAAATCGAGAATTAAAACTAATTTTTCAAAAATAAATAATTAAATAAAAATAATTTCTATTTTTTTTAAAAATTAGATAATAATTAAATACAAATATTTTCTAATTTTTCAGAAAATTAACAATTAAATAAAAATAATTTTTTATCCTTGACTTTGAAACAGGTTGTTTTGCAAAAACAAGCATGAACATATGAGGTAACTGACAATATTACAGAGATACTAGACAAGACGAAGAAACATCATAAAGTTCTTGATTACACTTATTTTACACATTAATTATTTCCCGAAAAATTAGAACATTAGAAACCGGTTTCTAGAAAATCGGTAACAAAAAACTGTACTCATAGTGGCACTCCCCGGAAAATTCTACCCCTATTTTCATATACCTTTGGTAAAAATTCGGTTCAAGGGTTCGGGCTGGGCGTTGATGAGTGAGTGAGCGAGTGAGTCAGGACATCTCCCTTTCGGGGCTTCGCCCCGGAGGACATATGTAATAAGACACGCAAATAGTCTCTCTCTCTCTCTCTCTCTCTCTCTCTCTCTCTCTCTGAGATTCGGTCATTTATAAAAAAATTAAAAAAATTAGAAAAACCGGTAACAAAAAACTATACACATAGTGGCACTCCCCAAAAAATTCTACCCCTATTTCATATACTTTTGGTACAAAGAATTTGATTTATAATTCTTTGATATTCAGCCAATTATTTCCCAAAAAATTAAAAAAAACCGGTTTCCAGGAAATTGGTAACAAAAAACTATACACATAGTGGCACTCCCCGGAAAATTCTACCCCTATTTCATATACTTTTAGTAAAATTTAGATTCAGGGGTTTAGGCTAAGCGATATTAAAGAATCCGAGAAAAAACACGTTTTACTTCTTTTCACCCCGTTAGGGCTCGAATTTCTAAAAATCCCTTCTTAGTGGCACTTCCCGGAAAATTCCACCCCTATTTTATATACTTTTGGTAAAAATTCGGTTCAGGGGTTTGGGCTGGGCGTTGATGAGTGAGTGAGTGAGTGAGTGAGTGAGTGAGTGAGTGAGGAGAGAGAGACATCTTCCTTTATATATGTATATATAGATAGGGGTAGAAGAAACCAAAAAAAAGATTGTTTTTTGAGTTTTTAATGTCAATGTGTTCAGAGTGTTTTAAAACGTCGAAATATTGCATTAAAAAAATGTCGGTATGTGTGTATGTATGTGTGTATGTATTTTTGTGCCAAATTTACAGAAATTTCTATAACTCCAGAACTGATCAACCAAATCTTAACAAATTATATATGAAATAAGGGTAGAAAAAACTGAAAAATGTAATAGAATTAATAAAAATTGCTAATAATAAAGGGGTTACCGATTTCTGTTTAAAAACAGCCAAATTTACCAAAATTTCTATAACTCAAGAACTGATTAACCAAATTTTAAAAAATTATATATGAAATAGTGGTAAAAAGAACTGAAGAATATAATAGAATTAATAAAAATTGCTAATAATGAAGGGGTTACCGATTGCTATCTAAAAAAATCTACATGATTGCCCTAATTTCCGTAAATTTTGAGATATTGAGCTTAATTTTTTTAAAAATCCCCGTAGAAAAGACTGAAGAATATAATAGAATTAATAAAAGTTGTTAATAATAAAGGGGTTACCTATTTCTGTTAAAAAAAAGTTTACCGAACTTTTTTAATTTTATTATATTCTTCAGTCTTTTCTATTTCTATTTCATATATAATTCTTTAAGACCGGTATAATTCATAGTCGGGTCTTATATCCAAGATCGTCTTAAGTATAGTCTTAAGGCGTCATCAGTCAATCAGAGGGCCGTATTATTTTAGATATGACCATTCGTATCTAATTGTAATATCTAATTGTAAGCTCAACTCGATGCCTTCGGTCTCGCTGCCCGTGTTGCGGGCGCTTACACTTGGCGTGAGACACTACCGTGTGTCCCTTGATAAAAAAAGGATATAATAAACATAAATGTGAAACAAAACTTTTGTTGTTTTTTAATGTATTATTTAAATTATTTAGATATGATGATAACTTTGCATGCTCTATATTTCTCATACTCGTTAATTATAATATTGGTGTTTTATTGACGATTTATTTATATTGCGGAATATAGTCACGAAAGCGTGTTACATAAATTCTCCCTTCGTACATACAATCACGAAGGAAGTTAGAGGTTAAGATTACGTGTAATTTACGACGTGGCGATGATAGCCCCGAGGAGAGCTTTGGTGAAAATCGATATGACGGTAACGATGATCCAATAATACTCTTTTTGCTTACCTTGACGCGCAGGCCCCACGACGCTCGGCTCCAGATTGAATCTCGAATCAGTGATTTACGAAAATGACGGAGCCGCAAGAGACCGAGAGACCGAAGACGAATTCTCGTTAAATCGACGACACACCGCCGTCTCTTAAATCATCGCGACGCCGCGCCGCGCTTGTCCATCTTTTTAATTATTGCCACGTTGCCGTGAGATTTCGCGCGTTTCGAATTTTGGTAGTCTTGCGCGATTTACGACGTGCTGCGACGAGATAATCGCGCCTCGGGTCCGTCGATCGTACCCGCCATTCACGATTTACGAAAATGACGGTGACTCGGGAGAGAAACAGACTCTCGTTAAAACCGTAACACGCACTCTTGTTTTATAAATCATCAACCTGTCCGTTATCTATATATATAAAGGAAGATGTCCTGACTGACTGACTGACTGACTCACTCACTCACTGACTCATCAACGCCCAGCCCAAACCCCTGAACCGAATTTTTGTCAAAAGTATATGAAATAGAGGTAGAATTTTCCGGAGAGTGCCACTATGTGTATAGTTTTTTGTTACCAATTTTCTGGAAACCGGTTTTTCTAATTCTTTTTATTTTTCGGGAAATAATTCACCGAATCTCAAAGAATTATAGATCAAACAGGGGTAGAAATTTCCGGGGAGTGCTATAAAGTGTATAATTTTTTGTTACCGATCTTTTTGAAAACCGGTATCAAAAATTTTTTAATTTTTCGGGAATTTATTGACCGAATCTTAAAGAATTGTATATGAAGTAGGGGTAGAATTTTTTGGGGAGCGCCATGATGTGTACAGTTTTTGTTACCGATCTTTTCGGAAACCGGTTTTTTTAATTTTTCAAATTTTTCGGGAAATAATTGATTGAATCTCAAAAAATTGTACATGAAAAAAAAGTAGAATTTCCCGGAGAGTGTTATAAAGTGTACTATTTTTTGTTAACGATCTTTTTGGAAACCGGTTCCGAATGATCGAATCTCAAAGAATTGTACATAAAGTAAGGCTTGAATTTTCCGGGGAATGCTATAAATTATATAATTTTTTGTTACCGATCTTTTTAAAAACCGGTATTAAAAGTTTGACGAATTTTTC